>APFE030836268.1:177510-232770 GCA_000404065.3 Pinus taeda | reverse complement strand
TGTTGATAAAGTTAATTTCATGTTAATTATGATCTAGATTTACACTTGTTTTATTGTGCATGAGATGTTTTTGTTGTAGTTTCACGCATTAACAACATAGAAAATGTCAAGTATTATTTGATGCAATGCACTAAACAAAAGATGAATTTATTGGAAGACTATGATGATAACAATTTTATATATGAAAGAGGGTCTATTATATTGAAAGGTTATTTTTTCCAAGAAACTCATCAAATTGAGAGCAATGTTTACTTTCAAGACTATAAAAACGATGTCATAAGCTCTCAATATAGTCACTTGGTGTGCGTTGCACACATAAAGTTGATAGACGTTCAATAAAAAAACAATTGAAAGTTAAAAATGGAGAATGTCAAAATCTGACCATGAACAAATCATTGAGGATGGCATTCCATTAGAATTTTTAAAATTGAACTACCTAACAATTTCTTCTCCTTGGATTCATCTTTGAGAACTTAGAGTTCAAATACATTGTTAGCCTTTCTTTTTGTGCACTCTTAAGTTGCATTCTTAAGAATGTGATGATGTGAAAGCGATGTTCATTGGGTCTTGTATTGAGTTACAAAGTTATATGTATATTGCATGTTATGTAGGTGTATTGAGGATTTGATGCTACCGATATTATGTTTGCATGCACGACAAGTAATTTATATGTATACATTCGCTGGTCTTAAACGATTTCATACATGAATGCAAAATGTATTAGCCTTTATATACATTAATGCAATTTAATGTACATACCATATTTTATAATGCAATTTTAAGTTCAAGTACATTGTTAGCCTTTCTTTTTGTGCACTCTTAAGTTGTACATTCTTAAGAATGTGATTATGTGAAAGCGATGTTCATTGGGTCTTGTATTGAGTTACAAAGTTATATGTATATTGTCTGTTATGTAGGTGTATTGAGGATTTGATGCTATTGATATGATGTTTGCATGCACGACAAGTAATTTATATGTATACATTCACTGGTCTTAAATGATTTCATACATGAATGCAAAATGTATTAGCCTTTATATACATTAATGCAATTTAATGTACATACCATATTTTATAATGCAATTATAAGTTCAAGTACATTGTTAGCATTTCTTTTTGTGCATTCTTAAGTTGTACATTCTTAAGAATGTGATGATGTGAAAGAAATGTTCATTGGGTATTGTATTGAGTTACAAATTTATATGTATATTGTCTGTTATGTAGGTGTATTGAGGATTTGATGCTAATGATATTATGTTTGCATGCATGACAAATAATTTATATGTATACATTATCTGGTCTTAAACGATTTCATACATGAATGAAAAATGTACTAGCCATTATATACATTAATGCAATCTAATGTACATACCATATTTTATAATGAAATTTTAAGTTATGCTTGTTTTAGACATATAGAGAAAATTATAAGATTCATTCAAATGCAAAATATACCATGTTTTGTAATTTGCAATTTTACTAGTTTCATTTTACATAAATTTACAAAAAGCCTTTAAACAAAACCTAAGAATCATCTACTAACATTGTAGGAATGATTGAATGAAAAATATACCAATTAAATGCAAATTTACTTTCGTTGCTACATATTCATGAACTTAAATATGTAAAACATTTAAAAGCGTCAAACCATGCATGCATCATGCAAGTTGTGGGCCATGTTTTATAATGCAATTTTATCTAGTATGTTTATGCATTCAAACAATTTTATATTAAAAGTTAACTATCAACCAACATCCATAGTAGTCTTTCTATACATGAATGAAAAATGTACATACCATATTTTATAATGCAATTTTAATTTATGCTTGTTTTAGACATCTACACCAAATTATAAGATTAATTCAAATGCAATTTGTACCATGTTTTGTAATTTGCAATTTTACTATATTCATTTTAAATCAATTGACAAAACAACTTTAAACTAAACCTAAGAATCATCTACTAACATTATAAGAATGATCATGCAAAATGTATCAACTAAATGCAAATTTACTTTCCTTGCTACATATTCATGAACTTAAATATGTAAAACCTTCAAAAGCATCAAACCACGCATGCATCATGCAAATTGTGGGCCATGTTTTATAATGCAATTTTATCTAGTATGTTTGTGGATTCAAATAACTTTATATTAAAAGTTAACTATCAATCGACATCCATAGTAATCTTTCTATAATGAATGTAAAATGTGCATACCATATTTTATAATGCAATTTCTATGATTGTTTTAGACAACTACACCAAATTAAAAGATTCATTCAAATGCAAAATGTACCATGTTTTGTAATTTGCAATTTAAATAGATTCATTTTAAATAACTTGACAAAACAACTTTAAACAAAACCTAAGAATGATCTACTAACATTGTAAGAATGATTGAATGCAAAATGTACCAACTAAATGCAAATTTACTTCATTGCTACAGATTCATGAACTTAAATATATAAAACCTTTAAAAGCATCAAACCATGCATGCATCATGCAAATTGTGGGCCATGTTTTATAATGCAATTTTATCTAGTATGTTTGTGCATTCAAACAACTTTATATTAAAAGTTAACTATCAATCGACATCCATAGTAGTCTTTCTATACATGAATGCAAAATGTGCATGCCATATTTTATAATGCAATTTTAATTATGATTGTTTTAGACATCTACACAGAATTATGAGATTCATTCAAATGCAAAAATGTACCATGTTTTGTAATTTGCAATTTTACTAGATTCATTTTAAATAAATTGACAAAACAACTTTAAACAAAACATATAAATCATCTACTAACATTATAAGAATGATCATGCAAAATGTACCAACTAAATGCAAATTTACTTTCATTGCTACATATTCATGAACTTAAATATGTAAAACCTTCAAAAGCATCAAACCCTGCATGCATCATGCAAATTGTGGGCCATGTTTTATAATGCAATTTTATCTAGCATGTTTGTGCATTCACATAACTTTATATTAGAAGTTAACTATCAACCGACATCCATAGTAGTCTTTCTATACATTAATGCAAAATGTGTGTACCATATTTTTTATCTGAAATGGAGCAGATTAGTAATGTTGTGCTAATTCCCTATTCAGAATAAAACCCAAGATGCTTATCATTTACTTATAAAGTGCTTAAGGATTCAACATGTTTTCTTAATTAATTGATTCCCATGAGAATTTCTTTTGTAAATGTTATAAAGAATTTAACATAAAACATATGTTGAACAACAACAAAGAACATCAAAATACAACACAAAACATAGAGATTTGATGAGGATTTCACCCCTCCTGGGCTACGTGTCCTTGGTCCAACCTCCAATGCTTGGGCCTCTCTATTATGCTCAAAATTAGAACAAAAGTGTGTTTACAATGTTCAGATGCCTCTGAAAACTATCTCAATGAGTTAAGAATGCTAAAAAATGGCTATCTAGCCTCTTTTTCTATCCAATTTGGATAAAAACTAAACAAGTTATGACATCTTCTAGTTTTCCCACTATTTGTTCTACAAATTGCTCCAAAATCGACATAATCCTACAAATTAGCTCCAAAATCGACTAACTAAGCAAGAATTTGGCTGTGCCGCAGGCCATAACCTGTCAGTTGTATCGCAAATCGCAATCGGTGAGGTTTGGCGGACTGAAGGTCTTGTTAACACGACAAAATGTTGCGATAGCGATATCATGGACCCGACAGGAGTATAAAATGTGGCTTATAAATGCATGATCGCTCATCAAAATCGACACTCAGTATAGGAACATAATTGGCAGCATCGATGAACCCGACGACATATAAACTGCAATACATAAACGTATCGTGTCCGGGCAGTCTATCGCAATCGAACTTTATCGCTCATCGCAATCAGCACTAATCGGTGGTAGCATAAATATCAGCGGGTTTTTGTTGCGATATGCGATTGTGATTATCGCAAATCGCAACCCAACCTGTCGGGGGCTGATTTCCATAATACCTTCCCCTCGCCAATTGCGATTGTGATTTCTGATTGCCTTATCACATTGCAATTGGGCTTCGCCGGGGTCCTATTCTTATCCACCTTTTTGCTTGCGACTGCAATTTACAAAATGCGAGGGCCAATGGAAGCCTGCCACTTGGCGCCTCCTCATTCGCAGAAGACCTTACCACATCATCCCAATCCTGCCATGTAGACAAGTCAAACTTGAATGTTTTAATTCCTCTAACTTCTGCATAAGAGCTCGGATTCGAGTATCGTTCACACCTTTGGATTCAGAATGACAAGCTCTTTGATCTGAAACTGAGCTTGAAAAAAATCTGACACTGTTATTTTTGAGCATAAGCTTGAACACCTGATCACTCCTCCCCACTGGAAGCCTTTTGGATCCCAAAAGATTATATTCAGTTATTAAACAGATGATGGTATTGTTCCCTCACCTTCCCCTCTTCAATCCATTTGGCCTTTGATGGGTTTGTACCTTTGAGACCCACTCGAAGATAATCAAAATTTCCCCTCTTTGATGATCTTGTTCTTCTGTTAAGTATAGTGTCTTGTTGAAGCTCAGCAAGAAATTCTAGAGAAAAATCTTGAATTGATGGAATCTTTACATTTTCTCCTTTATATTCAATCAAATGAGGCTCATAAAATCTCAAATTTTCAACATTAACAATGGAATAAATTTTCATATATGAAGGTAAATCAAGCTTGAAAGCATTATTACCAATCTTTTCCAGAATTTTAAATGGACCATAATGGATTTGTTTTAGCTTTTTACCTTCACCTTGAAGCCTTTCCTTGCTAATTTATAACCAAACTTCATCACCTACTTGAAACTGATGATCCACGTGATGCGTATCATGCCTTACCTTATACTTGCCTTGACTCTTTTCTAGTTGCTCTTGAACTGTTTGGTGAATCAATTGAATTTTCTCAATGAATTTCTTTGCTCTGTCCATGTCGCTATGTCCATCTACATTTACATCTTTCTAAAATATGAAATCCAAAGGCAATTTAGGAAATAACCAAGACATGCCTCAAAAGGCGAAGTTAGAGTAGAATAATGTTTTGGTCAGTTGTAAGCATGTTGAATATAATGCAATTGTTCATCCCACAACGTAGGATGCTTGCTGCAATATCCTCTTAGAAAATGAATAATTATCCTATTAACTACTTCAGTTTGACCATTTGTTTGTGGATGGAAAGTTGTACTTTTCTTCAACTTGGTGTCCATCAAGTTCCATAAACTTAACCAAAAATTCCCATCAAATCGGGAATCACGATCACTTACAATAGAAGTAGGTAATCCAAAATGAACCCATACATTTTGAAAGAAAAGTTGAGCTGTTTGTTCAGCTATAATTTGTTTTTTACAAGGCGTTAGTATGCACATCTTGCTGAACCTATCCATTACTACATACAAATAATCATGGTCTTTTCTTGATAAAGGAAGACCTCTTATAAAATCCATAGAAACATTCTCCCATGGACGTGAAGGCACTAGAAGTGGTGTGTACAGTCCTAGTTTCCTATTACTAGGCTTACTGACTGTACACAATGAACAACCTCTGATAAAACATGACACACTTTCAAGCATAAGAGGCTTGTAAAAATACCTTTGAATATTTGCCATTGTTTTACTTACACCGAAATGTCCAACAATAAGAGAAGTGTGTGCTTCCCTTGTGACATTTACTCTCTCTCCTTGTGGAACACAAAGTTTTCCCAAATGTACAACATATTATCATGTACATAGTAGTCTAATTCCTCAACTTGGTGGCCTTGACTCAAGTTTGAATATATCTCTTGAAATTCAACATCATTTGTGTATTTTTCAACATAACTTTCAGGAAAAACATAATTATTCTTTAGTAAATGGCTACACTAACAACCGGTCTAGAAATCATATCAACAACTCTGTTATAAATACCTTTCTTGTACCTGATTACCAAGTGGAATTGTTGTAAGAATCCCATCCAACGAAAGTGCCTTGATTGCTACAATTTTGTTTGAGATTGTAGATATTGCAAAGGTTGATGATTGGTGTGAATAATGGTTTCTTTTCCCATCAAGTAATGTTTCCATTTCTTCACACTTTGCACCAATGCGTAAATCTCTTTATCATATGTAGGATAGTTAATAACAACACCATTAAAAATCTCAAAATGAAATGAAATGAGCTTACCATGTTGTAAAATAACTACACCCATGATGTAGTCACTTGCATCTGTGTGTATTTCAAATGGTTGTTTCAAATCTGGCAATGCTAAAACTGGGGTTGAATTGATCTTTTGTTTTAAAGCATCGAATGATTTTTTATGTTTTCCTCCCCACTGGAAGACAACCTTCACACTGGTAAAAGCATGTAGTGGAGCTTCTATGGAAGAGAAATTGACAATGAACTTCCTCCAGTACTGCACTGCTCCCAGGAAACTCCTTACTTCTTTGATTGATTTGGGTATTGGCTAATTCACAATGATCGAAACTTTAGAGCGGTCAATCTTTAGCTTACCTCCTCCAACTATGTGGCCCAAATATACTAAGGAAATTTTCCCGAATTCACATTTAGACATATTCATAAATAATTGTTCTTTTCTCAAGACATCCAACACTTTCCTCACATGCTTGACATGTTTTTCTTGTGATTTGATGGATATCAAAATATCATCTAAATAGACAATTACAAACTCATCAGGAAAGAATCTTAAAACAACATTCATAACTCTCATGAATGTAGTTGGAGCATTGCAAAGATTGAAAGGCATAACTAGTCACTCAAACGATCTCTGTTTGGTTTTAAAAGAAGTCTTCTAAATATCCTCCTCAGTTATTCTAACTTGATGATATCCACTTCTCAAGTCTAATTTAGTGAAATATTTTGCATTCTTCAAATGGTCTAGAAAATCATCTATTCTGGAAAGTGGGTATCGATTATTTATAGTAATTTTATTCAAAGCTTGATAATCTACATACATGCACCAGGTTCCATCTTTCTTGGGTACCAAAATAATCGTGTGAAAGGTGGGTTGGCAATCGAGTTGTGTTTTCGGGTTCGCCTGAACGATGGCCTTGGGTCGTTTGTAGGGTGGTTGATTCTCATCTTCTCTCCATCCCCACTCGGTAGCACATGAGCGGTAATGTTGGCCATGCTCATCCCGTGAGGCATATGTGAACAACTCCCCTTCTGCTCTCCAAGTTCTTGGAGCTGTATGGGTTGTTGTGGTGTGGCTCCCTGGCTCACTGGTATCATCTGGAGGGGCACGAGGGGACCAAGACGAGCCAGGGAGCCACACCACAAAAACCCATACATCTTGGAGAGCAGAAGGGGAGTTGTTCACATATGCCTCCCAAGACGAGCATGGCCAACATTATCGCTCATGTGCTACCGAGCGGGGATGGAGAGAAGATGAAAATCAGCCACCCTACAACGGTGAACCACATGGCGAAGTAGAGGGACAAATTACACCTTTATCTAACAATTCCTATACTTGCTTCTTAATTTCTAAGCTTTTGAGAATTGACATTTGATACATATCGATGTTTGGGAGTGGACAGTCTTGTTGTAGCTGAATTTTGTGTTGAATTCCCCTTTTAGGTGGCAACCATTTGGTTCTTGAAACACATATCCATATTGATTGAACACATCAACCAATTTGGCTTTGAGCTTCACATCACAACCTGCAAAGGATTCATGCTTCATTTCATTCTTCTACTTAATCATGAGGAGCACGAGATTCTGCTGGAATTAACCAGTCGCTTCATTTTCCCTGTGCTTGCCAAAGACAGATTAAGCTTCCTACGATGGGATCTCACAATATACTCCACTCCATCTTTGAACAAATGATATTTGTTCTCAAATCTATGGAAAACAAAATTCCTATCATACAAATACAGGCCTCCCAACACAATTCCAGAAATATCCAATGACACTACATCTAATTCAACTTCATCAATGAAACTGGTAGTAATTGAAAACCTGAAAATGCATTTATGTGTGACCTGGAGATTGGAATCCTTGGTTATCCAACCCAACAGATATGGTTTATGATGAGGCATGATTTCTGGATTCAATTTCTTGACCAAATTTGTAGAAATTAAATTTGCCTAGGATCCACTATCAAACAATGTATTAATCTTGGTGTGTTTGGAAATAGCTCAGATGCGGAACACCTCAAATATGTTTTTCTCATTTGAAATGTTATTGGAGATATTTGTTACATTAGTGCTTGCCACGACTTCCTCTTTTCTTTCCTTTGCCATGACTTTTCCTTTAGTGACTATGGCTACAATCTTGGTTTCATCACTTGAGTGAGAACCCAAGTCTTGTTGTACAGCAAGGTTGGTCTTCTGTTTCCCTTTATTGTTAAATTTCTTCTGTCGTAATTCAAGATGAAGCTTCCAGCAATGCGCTTCATCAAGGCACTCTTTGGAACAATTCTTGCACACAGGTTTCTCCCCTTGTTTCTTAACATAAGCATTTTTCTTCTACTTTCCTTTAAATTTCTTTCATTTTCCACCACTCTGGAATGGCTTCTTATTACCTCCTTCTTGTAAATTTTTCCCTTTTTATTCAAGGTGTGTAGCTTGAACACAGACCTCATCAAGATTCGTGGGATTAAACATAAGAATTGTATGTCAAAGATAGCTACGAAAACCTCCTATATATTTCAGCAAAGTATCATGTGACTACAAGTCTACTCCTAGCATAAGAGCTCTTCTCCTAAACTCTTGAGTATACTCTTGCACATTTTGACCTTTTAACTATCTGAAATGTTGCCAATTCATGATAGCTTTTTGCATATGGGCTAAAGGGTATAATTGTATTTTTATAGAAGGAATGAAATCATACCAAGTAATAGAGATCTTACCATGTTTTTTAATCTCCTGTTGGGTCTTTGATTCCCACCATACAAGTGTTTCACCCTCCATTCTCAAGGAAGCTAACTGAATCTTGATATCATCCTCTTAAAGGTTTTGAATTTACAATACACCTCCAACTGACGAATCAAGTTATCCAAATTTTCTACATTAACTTCTCCATTGTACATAGGCAACTTGAATTTAACACCAAGCTTTAGAAAAGGTGATTTACCAGTTCCTTTTGCAGAATGATGATGAGTATGAGTAAGGGTTGTATTAGTGGAAGAGTGTGAAGATGCTTATGAAGTAGAAGATGAAGAACATGATGGAGAGGGTGGAGGCTTGTCTCCATTCCCATTATCTCATTTTCCATTACCTCCTCCTGAAGAACTTTCTCCATTGGGAGGTTTGGAACTTTTTCCTTCCAACCTGTTATTCCTCTCTTCATAGAGGACCTTCACCATATTTGTCATATCAAAGAAATCCTTTCTGAATGTCTTCTCATCTTCTGTCATGTTTGTAGTTTATCCTTCATGAGACATGATATCTGGAGTCTCAACTACAACTTGAGGTTGAACTAGTGTTGGAGATTGTGGCAACCTTGCTCTTCTTCCCCTTCACCCAACTTCATGGATTCCAACTAGCTTTCCTTCACCTCTTTTGAGCTTTAACCTTGTAAGCATGACATAAACTTGTAAACAATTAAATCCTTCTTTCACAAAGAAAATCTAGTAAGCGAAAACCAGTGCTCTGTTACCAATTTGATCTGAAATGGAGCAGATTAGTAATGTTGTGTTAATTCCCCTTTCAGAATAAAACCCAAGATGCTTATCATTTGCTTATAAAGTGCTTAATTTGTCACCATGTTTGCTTAATTAACTAATTCCCATAAGAGTTCCTTATGTAAATGCTATAAATAATTTAACATAAAACATATGTTGAAAAGAAGCAAAATAACATCAAAGAACATCAAAATACACCACACAACACAAATATTTGATGAGGAGTTCACCCCTCCTGGGCTATGTGTCCTTGGTCCAGCTTCCAATGCTTGGGCCTCTCTATTATGCTCAAAATTACAACAAAATTTTGTTTATGATCCGAATTTGATCCATAAAGAATAATCAAAAGAACCATGGTTGTACCAGGTCGGGACAAACTTCAAAGAATTGAGAGCAACGATCCAAAACACCTCTAAAATAGTGGCAGTTGGAAGCCAGCATGGAACGACGAGGACCTTGGTCAAAGCGCGCTGACCGAGGCCCATGGAGACTGTGCAAGAGGCGAAATTAGCCCCTAGGAAGCCTGGTTCGGGAAATGGAGGGAGTTTTTGATGCGCGATTAGCGTGGGAAAAAACCCTCGAAAGGGAAGGGGTCTTGAGCGCTCAGTCACATGGGAGCCAGGAAAACCATGGGGAAAAAGGCTAAAGGCTAAGGTGGGAACCGCACTCTAAAAACCGGTGGTATTCATCGGGGGCATCCTTGGGTGGTAAGTAGATTTGGTGAAAATGGAGTGATTCCACTCAGCGCCTAATGCGTGGCAAGCGAAGGAGAGGAAAAACTGCCACTCATCACATGCTAACAATTGAGAAAGTCAACTGTGCGAAATGAGCAGATGGCGTTAGATCTGGGGGATCCAGATCTAATAGTTGTTATCACGACCGACGGTAATACTGAATGTAATGACGGATTAAGCTGCAATTAAAAGAATTTGAGGTTCGCTTTGACCGCCAAGGTGGCGGATGACTCATTCCACGACGTAACTGAAGAACCGAATCAACGAAGCAAGCTGGCGCAGTTGGTAGGAGGACAAGTGGCCACTCCCTATGAGTCTGATGATGACGCCAAGATAGGGAACTCCAAGCGAAGTTGTAGCAGGCAATCCGATGAAGTTGGAAGAGGAATCGAATAGCCATGAGCTTGAGCGGCTTTAAAGCCATGCATAGACCAGCAGAAGGGACACACACACACACGGAAGAACAGAGAAAGTAGACAAAGAGAGAAAAAAGCAGTAAGAGGACAGAGGGCCGAGCTGACCAAAGGCAGCGTCGAGCACTAGAGGGCTTGAGAAATTCGAGCCATCCCTGAAGGGGATCTGTCAGGACCAAGCACCACATTGGGCTCCTTCCATTGTAGACCCGAGAGGTCAAAAAGTTGGTAAGGCCAAGAGTCTGTGTGCTCTAGTGGCTTGGGAAATCCAAGAACCACCCTGCCAATCTATCCTATGACAGGAGACTCATATTGAGCTCCTTATTTGTAATTCTTTGCTTTGAGACATAATAAAAGAAGGCCACCACTGAAAGCTAGACTGGAGATGTAACCCTGGAGGATAAGGTGAACTCCTTATTAAATTTCTTGTGTTCTTATATTTGCTTACTGTGCTTCTCTGTTGTCTTCCATTTCAAGTGTCTATGTATTTGCAATCTGATCGATCTATTGCTTAAATAACCTAGACACACACCAACACATGAGTCTGTAATACCTCCATTTAATAATTCTTAATTGAGATCACTCATAGGGTGATTATCAGATCAATTGGTATCAGAGCTTTAGGCTATAAGGTTAGACATGCTTCTGTTGGTTTAGTTGTTGAATGCTCACTAGATCAAAGCTCAAATTAGGAGAAGGAGAGTTGGTCGAGACTAATCCTAAGATTGGGAGAGTCTATCCTTGGAAGACCATGTCAGAGGAAGGTTCTGTAGGGCTAGACCCTCAATTCATAGAAAGTTTCCTAGCTATAAAGTCTATGGTAGAAGAAATGTATAGGGACTTTAGAAAACATAAGGATGAAGATTCATCGGCTCTAAACAAGATAAAGAAGAAGATGAATCTCATTCCCATGACCACTCAAAAGGAAAAGGGAAAGATAAATACTTTCTCAGACCTCCTAATAGCCCTGTGCATAATAAGAAAGCATCTTTGATCAAGCTAGATGTTAAATTCGACTTGCCTATATATGATGGAGAGCTAAATGCCGAAAAGTTGGACAATTGGATTAGACAAATTTATGTGTATTGTAGAGTGCAGAACATCGACTCAGACAAGAGAAAAATTCATCTGGCAAGCCTACACCTAGGAGGCACTGCCTTGGTTTGGTGGGAAGGCGGAACCCAAGCTGACATGAAAAGACATGGTAAGACTATCTTTGTCTGGAGTGAATTTGTTTCTGCCATCAAGAAGCAATTCTATATATTGGCTTACATGCAACAAGCCATGATGAGTTGGCAAACTCTTCGGCAGTTGAAAGGGCAAAGCGTGCAAGGGTACACTCAAGAATTTAGAAAGAGAGCATTGATTCTAGGGATCTCATTAGACTCACTAGAGACTCTTTTGAAGTACATTGGTGGTCTACACAGCTACATGAGGCATACCATCCTCATGTTTAATCCCACTAGTATAGATGAGGTATTTGTACAAGCTACTCATCTAGAGACTATAGGAAAGAATGGAAATCCAAAAGTTGGGGGACCATCCCAACCCACTACAAGCAAGAGCAAGGAGAAAATAAAGCAGAAGTGGAAAGCAAGGAAGGCTAACACTACACCGAAAAGCAAAGCTTCATGCACTCACTGTAAAAAGGATGGGCATGATAATGAGCACTATTGGATTCTGCATCCAAAGCTGAGACCTAAGAAGTCCAAGGGAAAGAAGAAGAAGACTACTGCAGCTATTCAGAAAGATTTGGGGTCAGACTCAGGAGATGAGACAATCATTGCAGCCACAGGTATAAAAGGTAAGAGTTCTAAAGCATCTACTAGTAATTCTGCTCAATCTATTATTGATGAAGAACATGAGAGAAAAAGACATGAGCTTTTCCATATTCGAGTTGTTTCCAAACATCAAAAGATTGATACTTTGTTTGATAGTGGTTCACAAGTAAATTTGATTTCTGAAGCAATTGTAAAGAAATTTGGATTAGCAACTATACCTCACAAGAAACCATACCCATTAGGATGGTTGAATGATAAAGCACAACTACAAGTGACTAGACAGTGTAAACTCAAGTTTTCTTTTGGATCAACATTTGTAGATGAGGTTGAGTTAGACATAATTCCTTTGGATATATGTGGAATTGTTTTAAGGAAGTCCTTACTTGTACGATAGAAAAGCCATTTTCTATAGAGCTGAGAACAAGTATCTACTTGTTAAAGATGGAATCGAATACTTTGTAAGAGCTTATAAGCTCAAGAATAATTATACTCTCATAAACTCAAGGCAGATGAAAAGAATGATAAATTCGTGCAAACAATTCTTACTAATGGTTGTAAAGGAAAAGAAACCTGATAAAACCAATATATTTGAGGGTTGTAATGCTAAGCAGCAAGCTGATATAGAAAAGATTGTTTCAGAGTATGATGTCCTGTTTCAAGAACCCAAAGGTCTGCCACCCAAAAAGTAAATAGTAAATATTATTATTTTGCAACAAGATGTTCCATTGCCTAACATTGGAATGTACAGGTTGTCTGCTTTAGAGAATGATGAAATCTTGAAGCAGGTGCAGGAGTTGCTCAAGAAGGGGTTTATCAGGCCTAGCACATCACCATGTGGGTCACCAATCGTTTTAATGAGAAAGAAAGATGGCTCGTGGAGAATGTGCATTGACTATCGAGCATTGAATAAGATAACAATAAATAATCATTATCCCCTTCCTTGCATAGATGATCTTTTACATCAATTGAAGGAATTTGTTTATTTCACCAAGCTGGACTTGCACAATGGATACCATCAGGTCAGAGTTGTAGAGAAAGATGCATGGAAGACTGCTTTCAAAACAAAGCAAGGATTGTACGAGTGGATGGTTATGCCTTTTGTCTTAACCAATGCCCCTGCTACTTTCATGAGATTAATGATTGATGTACTCAAACCTTTTCTTGATGATTTTGTTATTATATATCTGGATGAGATCCTGATTTTTAGTAAAACATGGGATGAACACTTAAAGGATGTTAAGTAGACATTAGATGTTTTCAAAAGAGAAAAAATTTATGTTAAACTCTTAGAATGTGAATTTGGAAAAACATCTTTAAATTATTTGGGTCATACAGTAGGGGGTGGTGAATTGAAAATATATCCCTCTAAAGTGGCAGTCATTGTAAACTGGTCTAAACCCAATTCTGCTACAGAAGTGAGAAGCTTCTTAGGAGAAGCACAATATTGGAGGAAGTTCATCTCTAACTTTTCCTCAATTGCAGCTCCCTTACATGCTTTGATAGGATTGCTTAAGGTGTTTCAGTGGGGAAGCAAACATCAGAAAGCCTTCGACGCCTTGAAGGAAAATATTAGTACAACACCGTACAACACTGTACTAGCACTGCCTAATCTACAAAGAGCATTTGAGATCCAAATAGATGCCAGTGACTATGTCATGGGAGCAGTGTTGACACAGCACGGTAAACCCATATGTTATCATTCTTAGACTTTTAATCCTGCAGTAGTTAACTATCCTACATATGATAAAGAATTGTATGCATTAGTTCAGAGTGTGAAAAAGTGGAAACATTACTTAATGGGAAAAGAGACAGGAATACATATTGATCATCAACCACTTCAATATCTACACTCCCAAACTAAATTACAACAATCGATGCACTACAGATGGATGGGTTTTCTACAACAGTTTCATTTAGTCATCAGATATAAAAAGGGCATACATAAAAAAGTTGCAGACATGTTATCTAGACCCATTATAAATGCATCTACTATACTTAAGCATAATTATGTACTACATGAAAGCTACATTGAACAATATGCTCAATATATAAACTTTAAAGAAGTATATGCAACTTTGAGTCAAGGCAAAAGGGAGAAGAATTGGATTATCGTGTGAAGGACCAACTCTTATATCATTGTGGGAAACTCTGCATTCCTCAAACAAAGAAAGTAAAGATAATTAGAGAGGCACACACTCCTCTGATATTAGGTCACTTTGGGGTAAGTAAAATAGTTGCACAGCTGCAAAGATTTTGTTATTGGCCAAAAATAAATCAGACAATTCTAGATATGTGAGAGGGTGTACTATGTGTGCCAAAAGCAAGCCCAACAATAGAAAACTAGGCCTGTACACTCCAGTACCAATTCCTTCTCACCCTTGGGAAAGTGTATCCATGGATTTTGTTGGGGGGCTACGTAAGTCTAGAAATGGTCATGATTATCTATATGTGGTTGTGGATAGGTTCAACAAAATGTGCATTTGGATACCTTGTAATAAGCATATTACAGCTGAACAAACTGCACAACTATTATTTGAACATGTATGGGTTCATTTCGGGTTACCCACTTCTATTGTATTTGATCGAGACACCCGATTTGTGGGGAAGTTTTGGTCAAGTATGTGGGAGCTGATGGACACCCAACTGAAGAAAAGCACAGCTTTTCATCCACAAACCGATGGACAAACAAAAGTAGTTAACAGGACATTGATCCAACTACTCAGAGGATATTGCAGCAAACATCCTAAGCTTTGGGATGAACACTTATGTTATGTGTAGCATGCTTACAACAGAGCAAAGCATTCTTCTACACAGAGATCTCCTTTTGAAACATGTTTTGGTTTCACACCAAGGTCTTCTTTGGATTTTGTCTTTGGTAAAGATACCACTGTTGATGGACATAGTGAGGTGTACAAGGCAACTAGGTTTATGGAACAAATCTAGGAGATCCACCAGGCAGTACAGGAACAACTGGAAAGGAGCCAAGCCAAATACAAGGCAAGGCATGACAAGCATCGGGTGGAGCATAGTTTCCAAGTTGGTGACTAGGTCTGGCTGTATATCAGCAAGGATGGGATGCAAGGTGAAGATAAAAAGCTAAAGCATATCAGGTATGGACCCTTCAAGATACTTGAGAGGATCGGTGAAAATGATTTTCAACTTAATCTACCAGCTTACATGCACATCTACTCAGTCGTAAATGCAGATTGCTTGAGATTGTTTGAACCTTCAATGATTGAGGATCCTGAAGAGTAAAGTCAATTGCCTTCTATTGATGACCTGCTGCCTGAATATCTGAATGAATGTAGGAAGACACAGTCTTGGAGAGGAAGCTGAGGAAAACGTGTAGAGGAGATGTTGAGTACCTTAAAATTGGACTCAAAGGTTCAAATTTGAGTAGTGCAAAGTGGATTGAGATTGGGCAAGTGAGACAGCAGTACCCTCACTTAGTCGATGCTTGAAAAAACCAAATTTTGGTGGTCCAAAAGCTTTTCAGTGGGAAGGTGGTAATCCGAATTGGATCCATAGAGAATAATCAAAAGAACCATGGCTATACCAGGTCGAGATCGATTTCAAAGAATTGAAAGTAGCGATCAAAAACACCTCGAAAATAGTGGCAGTTGGTAGCCAACGTGGAACAACGAGGACCTCGATCGAAGCGTGCTAACCGAGGCCCATGGACACTGTGCAGGAGGTAAAATTAGCCCCTGGGAAGCCCAGATCGGGAAACGAATGGAGTTTTTGATGCGTGATTACCACCCTCGAAAGGGAAGGGGCCCCGAGCGCTCGATCGCATGGGAGCCGGGAAAACCGTGGGGAAAAAGGCTAAAGGCTAAGGCGGGTCCCGCACTCTAAAAACTAACGGTACTCAACGTGGGCATCCTTGGGCGGTAAGCAGATTTGGTGAAAATGACGTGATTCCACTCAGCACCCGACACGTGGCAAGCGAAGGAGAGAGAAAATTGCCGCTCATCACGCACTAACGGTCGAGCAAGTCAACCGCACAAAATGAGCGGATGGCGTTGGATCTGGAGGATCCAGATCTAATGGTTGTTATCACGCCTGATGGTAAGACCAGATGTAACAAGGGATTAAGCCATGATTTAAAAGAATCTGAGGTTCGCTTTAACCGCCAAGGTGGCAAATGACTCATTCCATGACAGAACTGAAGAACCGAACTGACGAAGCAAGCTGGTGTAGTTCGCAGGAGGACAAGTGGCCACTCCCTGTGAGTTTGATGATGACGCCGAGACAGGGAACTCCAAGCAAAGCTGTAACAGGTCATCTGACGAAGTTGGAAGAGGAATCGAACAACCATGAACTCGAGTGGCTTTAAAGCCATGCACAAACCAGTAG
The DNA here is from genome assembly GCA_000404065.3 of Pinus taeda. Lineage (NCBI taxonomy): Eukaryota > Viridiplantae > Streptophyta > Pinopsida > Pinales > Pinaceae > Pinus > Pinus taeda. Next base: position 215,856 of record APFE030836268.1, on the reverse strand, counting down.
AATGGACACACACATACATGGAAGAACAAAGAAAGCAGACAGAGAGAGAAAAAAACAGTAAGAAGACAGAGGGCCGAGCTGACCAAAGGCAGTGTTAAGCACCAGAGGGCTTGAGAAATTCGAGCCATCCCTGAAGGGGATCTATCAGGACCAAGCACCACATTGGGCTCCTTCCATTGTAGACCCGAGAGGTCAAAAAGCTGGTAAGGCCAAGAGTCTGTGTACTTTAGTGGCTTGGGAAACCCAAGAACCACCCTGCCAAGCTATCCTGTGACAGGAGACTCATATTGAGCTCCTTCTTTGTAATTTTTTGCTTTAAGACACAATAAAAGAAGGCCACCACTGAAAGCTGGATCGGAGATGTAGCCCTGGAAGATAGGGTGAACTCCTTATTAAATTTCTTGTGTTCTTATATTTGCTTACTATGTTTCTCTGTTGTCTTCCATTTCAAGTGTCTATGTATTTTTAATCTGATCAAGTTGTTGCTTAAATAACCTAGACACACACCAACACATGAGTCTGTAATACCTCCATTTAATAAATCTTAATTGATATCACTCATAGTGTGATTATCATATCAGTTTACAATGATCAAATTCCTCTAAACCCTATCTAAATGAGATCAGAATGCTAAAAAATGGCTATCTAGCCTCTTTTTGCATCCAATTTGGATAAGAACTGAAGAAGTTATGACTTCTCCTAGTTCTCCCACTATTTGTTCCACAAATTTCTCCAAAACTGACATAATCCTATAAATTCGCTCCAAAATCTGCTAACTTAGCAAGAATTTGGCCGCGCCGCGAGCCATAACCTATCGGCCGTATCGCAAATCACAATCGATGAGGTTTGGCGGGTTGAAGGTCTTGTTAACAGGAAGGAATGTTATGATAGCGATATCGCAGACCCGATGGGAGTATAAACTATTATTTATAAATGTATTGCATTCAGGAAGTTATCGCTCATCACAATCAGCAATCAACACAGGAACATAATCGGCGATATTGGTGGACCCACTGGCATATAAACTACAACACATAAACGTATTGTGTCCAGGCATTCTATCGCAATTGGAACTTTATCTCTCATCGCAATCGGTGTTAATCAGTGGTAACATAAATATCAGTGGGGTTTTGGTGCAATATGCGATTAGGATTATCACAAATTACAACCCAACCTTCCGGGGGCCGATTTCCGTAATACCTTCCCCTCGTTAATAGCGATTTTGATTTCTAATTGCCTTATCACATCACAACCAGGCTTCGCCGAGGGCCGATTCTTATTCACATTTCTACATGCAACTGCAATTTGCAAAATGCGGCGGCCAATGGAATCCTGCCACTTAGCGCTTCCTCATTCGCTTAAGACCTTGCCACATCATCCTAATCCTGCCATGTAGACAAGTCAAACTTGAATCTTCAACTTTCTCTAACTTCTGCATACGAGCTCAGATTTGAGTATCGTCACACCACTGGATTCAGAATGACGAGCTCCTCGATTTGAAGCGAAGTTTGACAAAATTCTGACACTTTGCTTTTTGATCATAAACTTGAGCACCTAGTCAATTTTATAATGTAATTTTAAGTTATGATTGTTTTAGACATCTACACTGAATTAAAAGATTCATTCAAATGCAAAATGTATCGTGTTTTGTAATTTGCAATTTTAATAGATTAAGTTTAAATAACAAGTGACAAACAAATTTAAACAAAACCTAAGAATCATCTACTAACATCATAATAATGATTATGCAAAATATACCAACTAAATGCAAATTTACTTTCATTGCTAAATATTCATGAACTTAAATCTGTAAAACCATGTTTTAAGCATCAAACCATGCATCATGCAAATTGTACCATGCAAAATGTACATAAACTCCAAAATTAGCATGTATTAAATCATAATAAAGAGTTATAGATTTAAAATATATCCAAAATTTATATCATTATAAAAGTAAATATATAATAGAAAGTTGTCAAATAAAAATATGCAACAAATCATAATAAAGAGTTTTACTTTAAATATGTCCAAAATCTATATCATGCTAAAAGTAAATATAACATTAAAAGACTGTCAAATAAAAAGTTGCATGAATTTAGAGAATCTTGCTGAGATAGATGATCTATCAACCTCCTCGTGCTCTCATCTGAATCATGGGTGCCCTACACAACATGTGTAATTGCATATATACATAAGATTATGTGCTTTAAAATTGAATTTTAATGTTTTAAAATTAAATGAGAATGTAATCATCAAAACAAAATTATAAAAAGTTTAAAATTCCATGCAATACATTGTGGTGTTCCCCCTTCATTGTGCCCTTGTGGTGTTCGCCATGCATTGCACCATCATGGATAAACTGTACAATACATGTGCATGTGTATATATTAAAATTTTAAAATTGCACATGAAAATGCATAAACTAGATCAATATTTAAAGAATCAAGTATCAAAATTTTCAAATTGTCTAGACGATTCAATCCCTATAACCGACTAAAGTTTCAAATTCCATGCAATATGTCGTGGTGTTCCCCTTGCATTTCTCCCTCCTGGATGCCCTGTACAATACATGGACATTTAGATATTAAAAATTTAAAATTGCACATGAAAATGCATAAATCGCAATATTAAAAAAATTGTTACATGAATTTTTCAAATTGTTTAGATGATCCTATCCTTATTGTTGACTCCGCTACTAAAGTACCTAGAGAATGGAAATCGTCTCCACAAACATAAAATTTTAAAATTTTAAAACTATAAGATAAATCTATCTCATTTTTTAATGAAACCTGCACTTCAATTTATAACAAAACATAAGTGAAATATTCAATACTTGTGACAATCTAATATTTGACATATCTCCTAGTAAGGAGGAAGAGGGTAGCACTATCTTCAAAACATCAGACAAAATTGGAATCTATTAACATTTAATTATATATACATAATTATTTCTTCTAAAAATATGTCCTCACAATACCAATATAATAAAAGTAGAATAATAGCTGTATCAACATGAACTCTTGAAAAAACTAACATCTCTCAAAATATCTTGGCTGGAACCTGAACCTAGGACCGTGAAATTATCAAAATTTTCGTTCAACAAACGAGTTAACTGCAAATGGTGAACATATGATACATTTGTATTAGATTATATCTGAAAAAATTAACAAAATGTATGTGAATTGACATTAACACATACATTACAAATTACATTAAAATATCCACCCAAGCCATTAACACATACCGATCCCACACTCTCTTCCTCATGAACAATTAGGTCTTGCCAACCATTATGACAACCCTTTTCATATGCTTTAAGTTCCTCAATATTCATATTATCTATATCCTCATTTTTTTTATATACAAAATTAGCACGTTCATTAGCTCGTGCTCTTTGTCGATTTAAACCGATATAAATTCCAGTCAATGCACTCTCGATGTTGTCTATAATGGCATGCCTTCCTTCTCAGCCAATTTGAGAAGTGGCATCCATTTTTGACCGCAAATTTACTATACAAGGAGGTTGGCGTACCAAAGGTGGCAGAGGACAAGACAATTCAGTATCACATAATGCACACTTACGGTCATATAACCAACCTATTCCAGTACCATAATATTCAGATGGAAGGTCATTATAATCGGGTTTCATACCCAAAAATAATTCTGCATAAAATATTTTGCAAAATAAATTGGAACCTTGTCATTCCATGGTAGCTCTCCATATGTTGCAAGGATCCTATCATACAAATGGTTGGCTATGTCAAGGTGCTTGAAATATTGCACCTTGAGCATCTTTCTTTTCATCCCTTCCTTGAAATTAAACATAGATTTTGCAATTTCTTTTGTAACCCTTTTACTAACCTCGTCCCATTTATCAGGTTCCATTATTGCTTCCTTTTTACGACTCATCATATCTATAAAGAAATCCGTGGTCGGCCCAAGCTTCTCCAAAATATCAAGAAATGAGCTTAGAGAGTGCACAACTATTTCTAAGCTTTCTCGACTCTCTACAGGGAGCTCCAAACTCCCAAGATCTTTCCTCAATTTTTGAATAATGACTTTTGCACCTTTGTAATGTACATTGTTGAAGGTTCGTCTCCCAAGGAAACTCATCAGGAATATCATATGGATAAGTGGTAGTTGATGTATGATCTTCTTCTTGAATTGTCTGACTTTGCTTACGTCTAATTGGAACAACATTTTCACCTTCTGCATCAATATATAAAATTACACAAATCTAAAAACATGTGAACAAATGTATTCATACACATGCAAGATAGACATGTACACGCATATGTACATACAATTCATTTACATGTACAAATTTGTTTTAACATAATTAGAGAACTTAAATTCATAAGGGTGGGGTGTAGGTGTAGGTGGAGGGAAAAATTGGAAAAAACTTCATTCTCTCTAATATTTCTCTCCACCCCGCCTTCATAAGTTTAATTAAATTCTACTTAATGTTTATCCTAACCCCAACCTCATAAGTTTAATTAAGTTCTATTTAGTATTCCTCCCAACCTAACCCTCAATTTTAAGTTCTCTCTAATATTTCCCTAAACACCCCTCTTTAATTTCTTTATGATATTTCCCATCTGAAGAGTCATATATAATACCTCTCACTTAATATGATATCACATATACTTATTACATAATAATCCACTTTAACTTAAATTTTATTAATATATTATTTATTTATAATTTAAAAATCAATAATTTACAATAACTTCCCCAAATGTCATAACATTTCAAATAATTTATATTTCTAAACTTCGTTAATAACCACTTGTGTGACCAATAATCTTCTATTGGCTTTGGATAAGGGTCAAAATCTTATGCAACAATCCGATTTTTGTAATCTTACTCCATACATTTCTTGGCATTGTTATTAACGATGTTATATTTGTTTAGCCATAAGTTTTGAATAAGCCTTGTACACTTTACTAAGAAGATTGGATTTTTGAAGCATGTTTTATGTGGCTTCGAAGGATCCTCATGGTGTCATATATTGAAATCAAATAAATTAAAATTATATAATATTTGGAGCTTTCATTGTTACTAACGAAATTGTGATATCGAATATGACCTTATCGGAATAAATAGATTAGATTAAGGTTCATGGTAATAATTTTTCTTTGACTTTTCAATATGACATTATAGTTCTCCATGATACAATGTAACAACCCCCTCCCACCACTTTAGCCAATGAGTCAAGGTGCCAAGGTGCCACTGAGGATCCGCAGGTGTCACTGAGGATCCACTTCCTCTGGTTTTGTTAGAGGAATGGGATATTCTTATATATATAGATAGATAGATATTGTATTAATATATTTGTATTATTTATATTTGTATTATTCAATAATTGTAACTTAATTTTTTTTGTTATAATATAATGTTTATTATGATCTTACTAGTTGAAAACCCTTACATCCATGTCACCCCCTCAAGGTTAGTTACACATCCGTTGATTCGAAGGATATCCTTTCCCGACATCTTGATCTACGGTTTGCGTTGTTGTGACTTGTGCGCCTAATAACCCTGGCAGAGACCATCGCAATTGAGGTTACGGCTCAATATTTATCCCCAAATCTATAAGTCCAGATCTCCCTACCATATCTGATGGTCCAGGAGAACTGCACTACCCCACCACCTTTTCTTATGATGTCACAGGAAAGGGGCATCACAATGTGGATCCGGTGGGCCTTCCTCTTCCATTCTTGCCTTCGATTGGTCCACAAAGGATAGTTCAAGATTCTTCTCAGTTAATTTTCCCTCCCCGTGCCCAATCATGATAAGGTATAATCCAAGCAAACCAATCAGGGCTTTCCATGTCTAGGTATCCCCTACGGCCAATGGCATATGTGCATAAGATTTGATTATAAGTTAGGCCTCCATGAAACTCCATTGCACCACCGACAAGCATGGGATCCTTCTAGGTTTGGTTGTAGAGCTTCTACTGTCAACATGATCCAGGATAATGTCCCTATGTGGCCTTTATGAGTTGCTAGCCTTTGGAGGCGCTACCCTCTTGAGATTAGGTTTGAACAACTCCTCCTGATTCCATAAGAGTTGTTAAATTCCAAAAGAGACTTGAGGAGATTGGTACCCCTCATTGATCTGCAAACCAAGGAGCGGTCTCTAGCTCCCAGAGATACAACTAGTGGCCCTCTAGATCTTGTTGAAGACCTCCAGGGATGCTGTAAATGAAAGGTTGTTTGCATCTCTCAAGGAAAGTTCAAGCCACTACAGCTAGAAGAGGATATCATCCTTGATAGTGACACCCCCTTCCCATGTTGGATCACAAACTTGTAATGATTACATAATCATATGTCACTAATACCTGTATGTGTATACATTTCCAAGAGGTTGTCTTTGTTGTAAATTTTATCTCATAATAAAGGACTCACCTGTGACAGGCTATAATATTTGACTCTCGTTCCTGAACCATTTTCTAGGTTTAATTTATAAAGTTTACCACGATACATTGTTATTTAATATGCATGTTAATAACACAGCGTGATATTTCATAACACCCATTCCATGCCATGGATGCATTATACCTCTAATGCTCACATTTATAAACATTGTTACAATCCAGTATTTGCAACACATTCACATTATCATTTTCAATACCATTTCAATCTAGAAATGCAAAGTCATGTCTATTAACACAAAATTTACATAAGACACTTATCTATAAATATCCTCTGAAATTGAGTATGAGACGAATACTCTTCACCCAACCTTAGACAACTACAACCAAAATTACTTGCAGTTGTCACCCATGAGCAAGATTCCAGAGACTGGGGGCTTTCTTCAAAGATAATGCCAAATTCCAACTAAAACAGGGACTCCATAGGACCTCTCTCCTCCACCCACAAGCCTCTCAATGGTCAATAGAACATAGGGAATCCATAGGCCATCTGCCTCCACCCTAAAATAACAAGGAAATTCATAGAATAACCTATCCACCCTTAACAACACACACAAACACACACAAAATGGTTCCACCCACTCAAGGGAGTCCATAACACACTAATAATCAACAATAAGAAGGTTTCAGAGGTTCTTGCTCCATGAATCCAAGGACTCAATCCTCCACACACACCACTAAGGGAATCTAGAGGATACCATTGCCACCCTCTGAATTTACAAGGACTCTAGAGGAATTGCTCCTCACCAAGCAGAAACCATCTGATCACCAATCTTGCCAACTGAAACCAAAGATATATCCTTGTCTCTTCTTCTCTTCTAACCTTGTTCTCTATATGTTTTCATGCTTCCTCCTTCGCTCTCTCTGTGCTAATAAGTTCAAATTCATCCTTTTTTTATGTTTCCTTGCAACATAGGGATTGACTCACGGTCCTTGTTGTATGCACTGTCAACATGCATTCATTTTTCATCCTCCTTTTCTTGTGAGTGTTTCTTAAGGTAGCATGGCCTACGTACCCCCTTGCAACCCACATTAGACTCATGGATAGTCCATTAAGGCTCACCAACCAACTCTTTTAATGGTTTCCCTAGAACATTTCATATTTCTTACACAAGAAACCCACAACAATATCAAGCAAGGAAATTCCCAAGCCTTTGGAATCCATATCCCTTTGCCTCATCCCATTTAATTCTATTTCCATAAAATATTTACAATATAAGTTACAGGAGAACCATGGTTGGGTTTGTCACAGACCCATCCCCCTTAAGGGAACCCCACCCTTAATGTTATTTTCCCATATGCAACACCATAGATAAAATATAATCACATATTGTGTTATGGACTTTTATATACACAAATCTATACATTATATGCACATTCTCCTCAACTAACAAACAAAAGTTGGTATGTTGCCTTCATGGAGTCATCCATTTCCCAAGTGGCTTCCTCTAGCCCAAAGTGCTTCCATTGCACTTTTACTTGTTCCATGGCTCAATTCCAGAGCATGATACTTCTCCTGTCTAGGATTCATAATAGCTCTAGCTGAAACTCTCAGTCAGGTTCCACCTATAGCATAGACCAATCAATGACATGATTAAGATCCCACACATATCTTTTGAGTAAAGAGACATGGAAAACATCATGAACTTTAACTGAAGGAGGTAAGGCTGACCTATAGGCCACTGGCCCAATGCTCTCAAGGATCTCAAATGGCTTTCTATATCATGGTGCCATCTTGGCACATGTCCCAATATTTAGGGAACACTTCTTGGGTTTAATTATTATATACACATGTTCCCCAACTTGGAACTCCTTGTGCACCCTATGTTGATCTGTATATATTTTCTGCCTATCTTGTGCCACTTTCATATTCAATTTGATGAACTAAACTTGCTTCTCCATCTCCTTAAGCATATCGGGCCCAATAATGGCCCTATTAACTGGATCACTCCAAATGATAGTAATATTGTAATTTCTCCCATACAGAGCTTCAAATGGACTCATGCTAATGGATTCTTGGTATCCATTGTTGTAAGAAAATTCTACAAGTGGTAGGTACTCTTCCCACTTCTTGGGTTGGTGCATTACCTACATCCTCAACATATCTTCAAGGATCCTATTTACCCTCTCATTCTGCCCACCTATTTGTGGATGGTAGGATGTGATAAATGCCAATTATGTTCCCAAAGTTGCAAATAATTCCTTCCAAAACCGTTAGGTGAACTTAGCATCTCAGTCTGATATAATTTTCTTGGGAATACCATGCAACCTCACTATCTCCTTTATGAATATTTATGCCACTTCTCTAACATAATTGGTAGAATTAACTGCCACAAAATGAGCTACCTTACTCAAATTATCAACTACTGCCATGATTGCTTCATGCTTCCTACATGTTTTCGACAATCCTATAATGAAATCCATGGAAATTACCTCCCATTTCCATTCCAGGATGGGAAATGGCTGCAACAAACCTGCTGGGTGTTTGCAATCGACCTTTACCTATTGGCATTCCATGCATCTTGCCACAAAATAAACCACTTCCTTTTTCAAATTACGCTAGTAACAGTACCTTTTAATGGATTTAAGGGTCTTCTGATAACTTGGATGGCCTGAATAAGGTTTAATGTGGAATTATTTCATTATCAACCTTTTTATTTCCTCATGGTTAGGCACATAAATCCTATTTTTAAATCTAACTAGAATGTCAATGGTGAGGAGATATTCTTTATCCTTGCCACCTTCCAGCAACAATTCTTTCACTTGTTGATTTTGTTCACCTTGTCGCTCAACATTTTTGACCATTTCTACCAGGTATATTGTATAAGAACTCATAGCTTCAAAGTGGCTCACTTGAACTCTTAGACTAAGAGCATCAACCACCTTATTTCATGTTCCCTTGATGTACTTGATTTCAAAGTAAAATTCACTAAGCATGTCCAACCATCTTGCCTTCCTTGCATTCAACTTGGGTTGCACAAACAAATATTTAAGCCCACTATGATCTATCATAAGTATGAATCTTCTGCCAAGAAGGTAATGCCTCCACATTTCAGTGCATGGATACTGACAACTAACTCTAAGTCATGAATCACATAATTTACCTCATGTTCATTCAACTTCCTAGACTCATAACATATTACCCGACCTTCCTACATTAAGACCCATTCAAGTCCCTCCTTACAAGCATTCATGCAAACAGAAAATTCCTTTTGAGGATCTGCAATTCTCAACACTAGTGCATTTGTGAGAAATTTATTTATTTGTTCAAATCTTTTGTCACATTGGGCAATCCACTCAAATCTCTTTCCTTTCCTCTGCAAGGATGTGATAGGATAGATCTTGGAGAAATTCCTAATAAATCTCTTCTAATAACATGGTAATCCCATGAATGACCTAACATAATCCACATTCCTTGGATTTGGCCACTCTATTATGGCCCTAGTATTTTTAGGATCAACCGAGATCCCCTCCTTGGATATGATATGCCCCAAATAATGTATTTTTTACTAGAAGAAGTCACACTTGTTAAGATTGGCATGGAGCTTGTGCTCCCTTAGCAATTGTAGTACTGCAGCTAGATGATTCACATGCTCTCTCTTTGTCCTGGAAAACACCGATATGTCATCTACAAATACAATGACAAAGTTACTTGTCCAAATAGGGACACAACCCGTTGTTCATTAAGCACATGAATGTGGCAAGTGAATTGGTAAGCCTAAAAGTACCACAGAAAACTCTACCTTGTTCTGAAAGCAGACTTATGAATATCCTTCTCCTTGATCCTTAATTGATGGTATCCTGACCTTAAGTCAATTTTGGAGAAGACTGCTACTCCTCTTAGTTGATCAAAAAGATCATCAATCCTTGGCAATGGGTATTTATTCTTTATGGTTACCTTGTTTAGTTGTATATAATAAATTCACAACCTAAGGGTTGCATCCTTCTTTACAAACAATACATGTGCTCCCCGTGGAGACACGATTGACCTTATGCAACCCTTGTCAAGCATTTCCTTTAACTTTAACTTTAACTCCAACAACTAAAGAGTACTCATCCTGTATGGAGCCTTGGATTTTGGTGTTTCTCTAGTTACCAACTCAATATAAAAATCTATCTCTCTATGAGAAGGTAATCTAGGAACCTCCCCTGGAAAGAAATTTGTGTACTGCTACAAAATAGGGTACCTTCCTAGTAACTCAATTCCTTCTCAAGGTCATTGTCAACTTTCTCATCGCTAGAAATATTTACCATGAATAAGGTGCATCATTTTCTACTACTCAATTTGACTTGCATGGTAGTGATCAACCTTAATGATGTACGCTTCCTTTTTCCCTGCAGAACTCTTCTCTCTCCTTTCTCATATAATAATTCAATTTATTTGTTAAGAAAATCCACCTTAGTCTTGTGTAGGTATACCCAATTCATGCCTAGCAATATCCTATATGTACCTAATTCTAATACATCCAAATGTGAAGTTGTGGGAATGTTACTGAGTTTAAATGCACATGGCCTTACCTAGTGACTAATCTTCCTCTTCCTTCCAGTGGCTAACTAAACCAACCATGGTTCATGCAAATCTCTGCCTAGATTGCATCTATCAACAAGCTTTTGGATGACATAACTACAATTAGAGCCTAGATCAATTAAAATGGAAACAATTTAACAGTGCAGCTTACCTTCCATCTCAATGATGGATGCTTGGTGGTCTTCCTGGTGGTTGTCCACTACTCATAAATTCTAGGTACACTTCGAGCTACCTCACCCACTATGAAAGCTTCTTGAGCACTATAAATATTTGGCCCAACATTTTGTTGATGTGGGAAATCTCCTTTCCTGCATTTTTCACCACAACTCCAATAGTTGAGTGTCTCTCGATCCTCTAACTTGACTTTCCCTGCTACTGATTGTCGCACATTTTTCCTAACAACAACAATAGCTTGTTACTGAAACTAGTTTGTAGGGTTTGGGTACTTATCTTCCCTCTTTTCTAAGCTCTTCTTAGGCCAATTTTTCTTATTCCCAATGCTTCTCTTTGGCTGCCAGTTTCCTTTAATCTATGGTTTTCATTTTTCCTATTTAGAGCAATGTTATAAATTTCTTGATGACATCCTTTAGGATCTAAGGTTCCAACAACTCAATTATGTCTCTAAATGCCATAGGAAATCCACTAATGAAAAACTGGATCTTGGCCTTATCATTTATGAGATAGGGCACATACCACAATAATTCTAAAAACTTAGTGACATATTCATCATCTATTAGTCGTCCCATCCTAAGTTCATAGAACTCTTTTGGTTTTCCATCATAATCTCCTTCAGATAGATATTGTTCTTTGAAGAGTTTCTCGAATTATGTCAAGGTCAACTCCTTCTCATCTATTTCTCTAACATTATTCAAATCTTCCCACCATATGTCTGCTTTTCATTTCAGTATGTAGGTGGACATCCTATCTTTCATGCTCTCATAATAGTCATGAATCCTGAAAATTTTCCTCATTTCCAACAACCAGGCATCTGCCTGCAATGGCTTCTTCATTTCCCCATCAAATCTAGATGGCTTTGATTTCTTGAATTCTTTAGGCATGTAATTCCTTTCTCCCTGACCCAGGTGGTGATGGTGGTAGTGATAAGAGTGATGGCGGTGCCTCCTGGTGGTCGAGCTAGATGGTCTGCTAGCATGATGCACATGAATGACAGTTCCTCCCCTTAGGGTGCTTAGTGGCCCATTTCCTGGCACAATTTCTACACTTTCATACCTATTCCTTTTTCTATATCTACCATCGTCTACCCTATTAGAATTCTCTTTTGACTCTTGAGGGATCTTCTTGTCTCTATGGTTGTCTGTTATCTTAGGTTGCCTCTTCCTATGCAAGTCTGAGAGACTTTGCAGTATGACTGCATTTATCTCAACTCACCTTTCTTAAGCTTGTTCTAGCCTCTCATTATCAACTTTGAAACTCCTAACCTCATCCCTTAGGCTTCTTAAGGTGTCCGTCCAGTTTGGAGAGTGATTCCCTCCCCCTTGGTCAACTGATCTTTCCTCCTCATGAGCTCGGGCACCATCACTTCCATGTTGTGATTGATCTGAAATGTACTAAGCATCCTAGTCCTGATTCTATTTTACTTCTACCTTCAGTTGCTTGTGATGTGATTTCAGTCACACACACTATTAGATAACACAAATGGATGAATAAATAGACATAACCATGGCCATGAAATTCATGCTCATGGAGCTGCTATGGTGATCCCTGCTATGATAAGACAACCACTAACATACCCATAATGTTTAGTATCTCATGTACATTAATTAAAATTCAAGTTATCTAAGTTGTTAATGCATAATCATTAAAATAAACAACCAATTAGTTACATGGTCCTTCCCATGCAAAGTTTCCTTGCCAACCCCACTCCAACAAAATAACCATATTAGTAGTTTACCATTTGAAGTCCGCAGGCATTCCCTAATTCATAATTCATTACAGTTCGAAATCTATTTATCCAAGCTGACTGTTCAATTTCTTGTTGCTTCAATAGGTAACATAGTGAATAATGTCTAGTTTGAGCTATCATTAATTTATTTAGACCGATTTTTAACACCTAAACATTTTACTTAGGACTTTTATAAAAATCATCAGTTTCCCATGATAATCCCATCCACTCAGAGTGTTGAACTTGGATGTTATGATACCACCTGCAACAACCCCCTCCCACCACTTCTATCGATGAGTCAGGGTGCCACTAAGGATCCAACTCCTTTGGTCCTATTAGAGGAATGGGGTATTGCTTACAATATAATTGTTTTTTTTGTATTAATATTTTATATTATTTATATTTGCATCATTTAATAATTGTAATTAAAAAAATATATTGTTATAATATTATGTTCATTATGGTCCCACTAGACAAATAGTCCCTACATCCATGTCACCCCCTGTGGTTAGCTATGCATGTTTCAATCCAACGGATCTCCTTTCTTGGAATCCTGATCTATGATTTGCACCATTGTGACTTGCATGCCCGTTAACCCTAGCCAAGACCAGTGAAATCAGGGTTATGGCTTAAGGTTCCGGACCTAAATCTAGCATTCCACATCTCCCTGCTAGATCCAACGATCTATGAGAACTACACCACCCCACCACCTTTATCGATGGCATCATGGGGAAGGGGAATTACAACGTGCATCCAATGGGCCTCCCTCTTCCCCCTCCTCCATTGATTGGTCCACAAAGGATAATTTGAGATTATGCTTAGTCAAGTCGCCCTCCTCGCACTTAATCACAATAAGACATAACCTGAGCAAACCAATCGGGGCTTTCCATGTCTAGGTCTCCTCTCCAACCAATGGCATATGTGCATAGATTTTGTTATAACTTAGGTCTCCATGCAACTCCATTTCACTGTCAATGAGAATGGGCTCCTTACAAGTTTAGTTGTAGAGCTTCTGTAGTCAACATGGTGTAAGCCAACGTCCCTATGTGGTGTTTATGAGCTTAGATTTGAAAAACTCCTCTCGAGTCCACATGAGTTGTTAAATACCAAAAGGACCTTAAGGAGATCAATACCCCTTGTTGATTTGCAAACCAAGGTGTGGTATCAATCTCCTAGGGTCGTAGCCAGTGGCCCTCTAGGACTTGTTGAATACCTCCAGGGATGTTGGAAATGCAAGGTTGCTTGCATCTCTCAGGGAAAGTCCAAGCCACTTCGGCTAGAAGAGGATATCATCCTAGACAGTGACACCCACTTCCCAAGATGGGTCACAAACTTGTAATGCTTATATAAGCATACGTCACTAAGACCTATATGCACAAACATTTCCAAGAGGTTGTCTCTATTGTAACTTTTATCTCATAATAAAGGACTCACCTCTAACAGGTTATAATATTTGGCTCCAGTTCATGAACCATTTCTGAGGTTTAATTTATGAATTTTTCCATGATACATTGTTATTAAGTATGCATGTTAATAACACAGTCAGATATTTCACAACACCCATTCCATTCCATGGATGCCTTATACCTCTTCTGCTCACATTTATAAACACATTTATTGTACAATATTTGCAACAAACACACGCTATCATTTTTTAGTACAATTTCAATCTAGAAATGTAAACTCGTATTCATTAACACAACAAAGACATACTACACTTTTAAAGGTTCTTCCTCTAGGAATCCAAGGACTCAGTCCTCCACCCACACTAATAAGGGAATCTAGAGAAGACAATCTCCACCCTAAATCTTTACATGGACTCCAAAGGCATTTCTCCTCACCAAGGAGAAACCATCTACTCACTAATCCTTCCAACCGAAACCAAACACAACTCCCTATCTCTTCTTTTTTTTCTGACCTTTCTATATCTATTGGTGTGCTTCCTCCTCCGCTCTCTCTCTCTATTAATGAGTTCGAATTCCACCTTTTTTGTTGTTTTCTTGCTACACAGGGATTGACCCCTTGCACTGTCAACTTGCGTTCATTTTTTGTCCTCCTTTCCTTTTAAGTGTTTGTTAAGGTAACATACCTTGCATAGCCCCTTGCAGCCCATATTAAATTCATGGACATTACATTAAGGCTCACCAACTAGTTATTTAAATGGTTCTCCTAGAACAATTCATATTTCTTACGTAAGAAACCCACAACATTCTAAAGCAAGCAACCTCCCTAGCCTTTGGAATCCGTGTCCCTTTGACTTAGCCAATTTAATTCTATTTCATGAAATATTTACAATTTAATTAACAATAGAACCATGGTTGGGGTTGTCAGATACAAGACAAAGACACAAGATAAAGAAATGTCATTACATGGAGGAAGTCCCCACTGATGAGAGATTTTCAAAGATAATGATGCACAATGGGTGGGTTTGTTGCGGAACAAGTGAGAATATTTAAGTTGGCACCACAAATTACTTCTATAATAGGTGTTGCAATTTATTTAGATCGACCTTTAAAAAAAATCGTCCTTGAGGTGTATCCTAGTTGAGGATCGCCTTGAAAATGAAATCTTGTGAGCAAGAGATCGAAGATTCAATTCCTCGTCTACAAAGAGGAGGATAAGTTGTAATCCCCAAAGTTTATAGTGGTAGCAACTGGAATTGACCTCGTGTCAAGCAAGTATGAGACTAACCTAGTTGTTGATTCCTTTGGATTAAAAAAAAAAAGACAACAAAATAAAAGAAAAAATAAAAAGCTAAAGTTCATAACATATTAATAAAATGTATAGCTAAATTTTTTCCATAATTGATGTCGCCAATCTCGAAGATTCCATAAATAATATATTATATGAGTTGCAGACTTTACAAATAAATATATTATCTATTGGTTAGATGAAATTGAACATAGTTAGCACGGTAGGTACAAACTTGGTGAAGGTTCAACATAATATTTATAATAATAAATATGATAGTGAAAGATCCAAAATTTTATCTTTTTCCTGTGTGATTTGAAGAATTATGAATAAATGAGTAATATGTTTAAAGCAATGTTGCAAACCTACATGCAATGCTAATTTTTCCATTAATATATAATTATAGAGTTTTGATATTGTGTTTAATACATATAAAATAAATTCCACTAAATTTATACATTAAATAAATACTTAGTGGTCGCACAACACATGTTTGAGCTCTGCACCATACATACACAACTATAGGTTCACATCATAGCACCCAAGGGCCAATGCCATGTATCCAGAAAACCATACAATTTTAAAGGATCCATTATTAATTTTAAAACTTAAACCACACATTCACAGTTGTAATGTTGTAGAATTGGTGCTAGCGGGTTTTAAGAAGGAATTAATGATATTTGATTGTGTATTGCTCTATTATGCCTTAACCCCGATGACAAGCTCTAGAATAGAGCCATGAAAATCATTCACCAGACACCTTGATATCCAAAAGCTCATATCAATGGATTGCACGTAAGTTACATAGAAACATTTTCAATTCCATGTCTTTAAAGCTCATATCAATGGATTGCACGTAAGTTACATAGAAACATTTTCGATTCCATGTCTTAGAACTCTTTCTTTAATCTTATAATGGATATGAAGCAGGGTATGTTTGTAGAGGATTTATTGTCGATATTGGATTAATGGTTGTTGATATGTGGACCTAGGAGTGCCCAACAAGGTATCCACCCTTAGTGGCCTTAGGTGGGTTATAAAAATTAAGGCATTTGTGGAAAAGCTTAAAGTCATAAGGTATCCCTGGAGTTGAGTTTATCTGTATAAAAATACTCATTGTTCCTTTACCTTACTCTTTTTTTTCCAGCTCCCATGGACATAATTTTGAGGGATAGATAGATCAAAGCTCTAATAATTGACTTTTTCTAGGGATGCCTAGTTGATGGCATCTCCACCCTTATCAATATTGATGACATTTAACATAGGGTTGGTCACCCTTGATGTGGAGCTCTATGCATTGGTTCATGTCTCTTGTTTATTCTGGGTCAATTTCCCTAGAAATAATAACCTTGACCATATAGGGTGATAGGGTGTGTTGGTCTAGCTTACAACATCCCTTATAGTTCTACATCGAGATCGAGATGCATAAGCTAAGTCGTGACCATCTTTAGGTATAAAAAGTTTATGAGATAGGTTAAAAGCAAAGGCATAGCTAGCAACACCTTACTAGCATACATTCCAATTATTAAGCCAACACAAATACTAGTGGCATATTTATTCAAATACGAAGAATCTAATTGACTCGGCTAAACTAAATTTGTAATGAAGGACATTGAGCAGCCAATGAGGGGTGACCAAGGGCACACATTTCATTCTCTATTTCATAAAATTTCATCACCTTTTAGACCATTATTTCCCACTTTAGTGCCAGGTTTAGTGCGACTTTGGGCAAGAAGCTTGATATGTTTGAAAATGGGTATTGGGTAGGGTATTGACATACATTCTTTGTTTCTAAAATACCTCTCTAAACTCAGGTTTGATATGTACCTTGAGGTTTCAGTGCTTAGTATTTCTTTCAAATTTTAGTATTTGATATGGTTTCCATTTGTGTGAATTCAAGATATATTAGCATTCTCAACCTCAAGGCACATATCAAACACATCTTTGGAAAGGTTTGAGTTACTTGACATATTCATTACACCTAATGAACTGCCTAGATTCAATGCACCATTACACTCATGCAATACATGCACCAAGTGTTCAGCGAGTCTCCTCTCCCAACTAGTTATTAGAACCTTTCTTCTATGGATGGAAAAACGAAAAAGTTTCTCTTGATTAATGGTGGGTTTTTGGTAATCTTGAATAACATGTAAATGAATTTGCAAGGTTTATTTCTTGTCTTCTTTTTTTGGAAAATATCAAAATTTTGAATTTTTTTACTTTTTTTTTCCACCAATAGTGGTTTGGAATATTTCTTTTCTACACAGGGTTTCAAATGAAGTTTCTAGCCTAGAAATGAAGGGAAATGGATTGGGAAAGGGCTAGGAAAAAGTGTCAATTCATTAATAATATGGTATAATAGAGATAAACAACATTTTTTATTTAAACACTTGGAAATGGCAAGAAAAAGATAGTGAAAACATAGTGTTAACTTGGATTGCTCCATACCAAGGGATTTTTTTCCACGGGATGTTATTTGTTATCTCCTTGCTGATAAACAAATTGTGGTTGAATGGTGCTTTATTTTCTACTTACTATTCACTGGCTTTGAAAATGGTTTCTCCTTTTGAACATAATGTTAGATCGAGCTCATTTGGAATAAATAAAATGATACAATATGGTGACTCTATAATTGCTCCTACATTTAAAATATATTTAAATTTATCATAATAAGAACCTATACACGTCAATTGAAAGAAATATGTTTCCTCTTTGTTTTGTTTCACTATATTAAATTTTTATTTTACATATGTATTTATGCATAGATATGAAGGAGAGTGGTAGGTTGTTTGCATTTCTCCATGCAATTTGGAGAGATATCTTTTAGGAACTTCTTATAGCGGCTACAACCACCCTCCAAAAAATTTCCTTAAATTCAATTAAGAGCCTCCCTACTAACCTTTCACAGCATCATGTCTTGTCTTTTAAAGTACACAAGCTTCAGTGATTTTCTTGCAAAATGACATCCTATCCATCAAAGCTTGTCGGATCCTCCTCACAGGGTGTTTCACCGAACTTGGTCTAGTTGCAGGCTGAGTAGCTCCCTCAAGAAATTGCACAATTTTGGAGGGAAACCAGTCTTCCCTCTAGAAATTGTGCAATTCTTTCTGGAAGCCTGTTGGGCTCTAGAATTGCACAATTTTGCCTATCACTGTTCACTAAGAAAATTGCGCAATTCCTCTTAGCAGGGCTGCTCAACCCAGAAATTACGTCATTTTGGGCAGCAGTTAGCTACTCTGCCCAGAAATTGCGCGATCCATTTAAGCAGCCAGCCCAACTCCCTCCTAGAAATGCGCATTTTTTCATCCTAGCTAAGCAGATTGTTGCATGTGCAATTATGTTGACCGGTTCCCTCCGAGACGAAGCAAAACTAATTTGCATGCATGGGTTGTTCCTCCCAAGGAAACATGCAAAGGCATCCCTTGATTCAGGGATCTATTTTTAGCAGTTGGAGGTTACATGCAAGGATCATCTTAGAAACCTCCCACCAAGTGTCACTTTTCCTATATTTGTGGCATGCATATCACAACCTCGATCTTATCAAAACTCATCAACTAGATGTTGCAAAGCTCATTCATCACATCGAACTTACAGCTCTAGCATCCCACATTGCATCTAGGATTCGACGGCACATTCAGCTCAGTTGTCTTCAGGTAAACCCACTACTCATGACTTGCGTTGTTTTTTAGTGCTTTTTATGTTTTACTTCATATGAATGTTGTCTGTTTGATTTCAGTGAGCACTTGTTGTCGTTTTCATGCATACTAGCTTGTACTAGCATCATTTTAGTTTTCATTTGCATCTCACTATTGTTGCATGCATGACTCTGTTTTGCATAGAGGTTCGTCGTTGCAGCAACTCATTTCACACACATGCATGCTTTCCTATTTTTTGAACCCCGCACTTGCTATTTGCATGAATGATCATTCACTCTCGTTTGCACTCATCTCACCATGCATTCAGACTTCTCATGTTTTGAGTCACTAGTCGGCTGGACTGGGTTGCCTTGGCCCAAACCATGCCTTGCTCGAATAGCACTGCACATTTTCGAAAGAAAAGTCTTTGCCTTCCCTCCATAAATTAGACAATTCTAGCCAAGCATTGACCTCCAGGCTTGCATTGCGCAATTCTTGGAGGCAGTGTCCTGTTGGACCCAAAAACTACGTAATGCAGTTTGATGGTTGTATGTCACTACTGACTGAAATTGCGGATTGCACAGTTTCAATCCTCAGCAAGCCAGGCTAGATTGTGCATTACGCAATTTCAACAGTCAGTCAACCTCCTGATAACTTGGACTGTGCCTTATGCAGTTTTGGCAGTAAGTCTCCCAACCTCCCAGTGGAAATTGTGCGTCCTTCATGTTCAGTCACATAGCAAGTTAGTTCTCAAGTTTGTTTTGGTTTTCAATTGAAAGATTGCTTGCCATGAGTGTTTCCATGTCTCCAAGTATTGTAGGTGTTCATCTCCTTCTTAGCAGTACAGGTACAATGGTTTCCATGAGAGCAGAGTCGAAGACACCATTCGGAGCACACTTGGGGATGTCGTCGATAAAGTGTCTATGAAATTGCCTACCCACGAAGACATCAAGTTTTTCATAGACAAGGACATCAAGATATGACGACAACAGTATCACAACAAGCAACACCATGAATAGCAACTAAAGGCAGCATACGAATGCAACGAACACAAGAGGAAGGTTGGTGACAACAGAGAGGCAGAAAAAGGTTGCAAGCTCAAGCAAATCCATTTGTGATGAAAGCAACTTTGGAGACTCAAGATATGAGGTGACGACGCGACATGAAGAGCGCGCCAAGGCAAAGAACGGAACAGAGAAGGAGTTGCATGTGATGGAGCAGCAACTCAAGGAAGAGCAAGAGTTGCATAGACGAGAGAATGAGTTGCAGCAGGAATAGGTACAGCAAGGGGCGCAACATGCACTCACAGATGAAATTGTGCCCATACAATTTATAGATCCATCCCAGCAGCTAGCATGGAGCAAACATGGTGAGAAGTGTTTTTGATCGCATGCAAGGGAATTTAGCAATATGCATGTCATTGTGCACACTCATGTGATCCCACCCATTCAACACACTCACCGAGGCAAAGACAAGAACAAGTCCGACTGGAGTTGAACATGCAGTTGACAGTTGATGCACATGACCACTAGCACACACTAGAAGATCAACTCGGACAATATGCATCAGTGTGTTGCTGGATCGGTCGCACCCATGAAGACCATGCACATGCTAGCAGACGAGTTGGATGGAGGAGCCATAACAATGCACCCGGATGCAACAGAGGCAAGAGTTCACTTCAGCAAGATGTAGTATACCTAGGGGGGATAATATGGGGTACAAAGAGAGGTAACCAAGGAAATAATGTAATAATGGGATGGGCCATAGTAATAAATAAGTTGGTTAACCCATATCATGTAAGGGACCACAAGTAGTTAGTAATAATGTAATGGGCCCATGGTATTAGATAGATGGTATTGAGGGAACCATGGTAATGACCCATGGTATTGTATGTATGAGGCCTATATAGACGCTAGAGACTCCCCATTGAGAGATGTCAAGGAATATTGTATGAATAGGCATATGGCTTGTGGAGTGTTCTCCTTCCTTAAGGAGTGAATGTATGGTGTTGCCCTGCCTTAAGGGTTTTGATCAATAAAGAAGCATTTCTATCTATATTCAAATCTTGTTATTTTTGGTGACTATTTGTAGTTATTAGGTATATTGGTATCATTTTCATATATTTTTAGATCAGATCTATAACAAGTGGTATCAAATCACTTTCTTAGACAAAGTGGCAAATTTTTTATTCTTTTTGCAGGAAATTTCTAGGGCGGCGAGTTTGCAGATCAGATCTATATGTTTTGGGGCAAAATCTACAAAATCTAATTGGAGATCTAGATTTTTTGTGAAAAATACCCAAGTTCAGAAGAAAAAAAATAAAATAAAATAAATTAATAAATTAATTTGGCCAAATCGGAGTCTGAATGAAGGAGATATCATTGATCTAAAAATCAGTGTGTTGTAGACATTTTTCAGGGCGACAAATTTGCAGATCAGATCTGTATGATTTGGGCCAAAATCTGCAAAATATAATTACAGATCTGGATTCTTTGTGAAAAACTACCCAAGTTAAAAAATAAATAAATAAAAATTGGTTGAATCAGAGTCCGAATGAAGGAGATCTCGCTGATTTAAAAATCAGTGCTGTTGTAGACAATTTTTGGGGCGGCGAGTTTGCGAAGCAGATCTATATGTTCTGGTGAAAAATCAGCAAAATCTAATGACAGATCTAGATTGATTGTGAAAAAATACCCAAATTCAAACAAATCAGTCGAATCATAGTTTGGATGAGGGAGATATCGCTAATTTAAAATCAGCTCTTTTTTCATAATTTTTGGTGACGGCGGGAGAGTTGCAGCGCAGATCTGAAATTCCATTGCGTAGATCGGGATTTCTATCACATGGGAAGATGCAAAATGGTCATTCCATTTTCGAAAACAGATCATAATAAAGATTCTAAGCAATAATTACTAAACTACAACCACCCTAAATTTTCACCAAGTGACATTTTTTCATGCTGTCTAGCAAGATGTTTTTAAAGGAAAAGATGTTGGCCCTACTATTGAAGAATTCATAAAACAAAAAAAGTCATTATGGGTAAAAGATTAGAAGGATTTAGTGTGGCTTGGTTTCAAAGATGAGGTTGCCAAATGGTGGTTCTCACTTGACAACAAGCAGTTGACCAAACTTTCAGATGCAGAATTTGAAAGAGCCCTTTTAGACAAATGGTCTCCGGCTCGAAAACAAGATAAGGGGAAACATGTGGGGTTATTTCCTACTGGTATATCCTTATTGCAGGTTCATGGATTGATTCAGAAGGAGAAAATCATTGTGTCTAAATCCGAGTTGCAAGCAAATTTTCATAAATGTCAACTTGGCAAAAAAATTACAAGTGCCAATGAAACACATGGAGCACACACAGGTTAATAACGAGCAGGTGCAAGTTTATAAAGATTTTGAAGATTTCTATGGACAAGTATGTATTGAATTCTTATTTTTATGCTTTATACATGGCTAATGAGGATGTTTTTTTGGGATACCTGTGGATGGAATCGGTGGGTACTATAAATATTAATGTGCAGAAGAAATTCCTGAAGCTCTGGTATATAAAGAAGAAAATTACATTACAAGATATTTCCATCAATAAACAGGTAGAGTCAACTGAGGCTGAAGCAGAAGACGTTCCAGGGACTAACATATCAAATGATGAACCATTGATGGTCGACAACCAAACACAAACGTCAAACCAGGTACCAGAAAAACAGGTAGAGTCCAAGGAGGCTGCAGCAAAAAATGTTACATCAGATGAGGATACAGTGGTTGAAGTAATATTGAAAGATAAGAAACCACAGCAGGCACCACAACATGTATCAGATAGCAACCAAGCTCCATTAGGTGGTAAATTAAATAAAGATACATTGTTGGTTAAACCTTCAGCATATCACCACCCACATCACCCAGCAAGAAAATAAACAATAAGATGGCAACAAATTAGTTACAAGGACAAGAACCCCCATATGGCATATAGAGAGCGGTGACGATCCACCTATTATACATCAACACAGAAGAGCTACGAGGATCAACTTCCATCTCAACCAAGCGAGGCACCAGCGAGATCAAGAGTTCAACTTTCTCTTGGATGGCTAGATGCAAGTGCATGGTACTAGTGGACTACTCTTTTGAGTAGATCTTATTATTTGTGTTCTTCCCATGTTTCGGGGATGAAACATGTTAAGGGGGGTGGAATGTAGTATACCTAGGGGGGATAATATGGGGTACAATGGGAGGTACCCAAGGGAATAATGTAATAATGGCATTGGCCATAATAATAAATAAGGTGGTTAACCTGTATCATGTAAGGTACCACAAGTAATTAGCAATAATGTAATGGGCTCATGGTATTAGATAGATGGTATTGAGAGAACCATGGTAATGACCCATGGTATCGTATGTATGAGGCCTATATAGAGGCTAGAGACTCCCCATTGAGAGATGTCAAGGAATATTTTATGAACAGGCATATGGCTTGTGGAGTATTCTCCTTCCTTAAGGAGTGAATGTATGGTGTTGCCCTACCTTAAGGGTTTTGATCAATAAAGAAGCATTTCTATCTATATTCAGATCTTGTTATTTTAGGTGATTATTTGTAGTTATTGGTTATATTGGTATTATTTTCATATATTTTTAGATCAGATCTATAACAAGTGGTATCAGAGTTATAACACAATATGTCACCATGGATTGCATGCACACCATAACAGACGACCAAGCTTGGCATTAGCTCACCACCTTCACCATCACAAGCATGTCAAAGAGTTGGTCTCACCACAACAGACCGAGTGTCAGTGATTCCTTGCATGGCTTTCTCAAGCCATTTTGTCTCACATGGGCACATGTGCATTGTCATGTAACGTCTTGTCAAGTGCAAGTTCAAGTATCGATAGTTGGATGTAATACTCATAAAGTAGATGAAGATTCATGAGGGTAGATGAACTGTCACAAAGGGGAATGTCAAGGGTTACCCCACCCTTTGTTATAAATAGAACCTCATAACTCACTATAAAGGCTTTTGGTTAGCCAAGATTCTGATAAGACTATCTTGGAGAGAGCTTAGACAGTATTGTAACGAGCCTTGGCTTCTCCACTACGCAGAGCTAGTATATCTCTTTGGAGGAGCAGGCAGTTGTGGTTGTAAAATTCTGCTGTCAGAACTAGTGGTTAGACATGGATGTATTGTATGACTAGAACTTATGCTTCTTAATATAACAAAGCCATCACATTTCATGCATATGTTGTATTGTAATCTATGCTATCTAGTTTACTCTAAATGATATATGTATTTGTTTTCTCATGCATGCATGTATGGACTATTTTGTATAAGTATGTATGAATCTTTTTGAAATGTGTTGTTGGTTTAACCATCACTTTGGATTGCTCACTAACTTTCTTTCTAGCTTGTGATGCAACTTTGCTCGTGTGTTCCCTTCCAAGCCGCATACTATTATAGGTTTCCAAGGGGCACACGCACCTCACCCTCAATGTGTTAGAACCTCTCATGCACCTTCCTTGACTTACTGTAGTTCTCACACCCTTACTACCAACAGGGACATCTTACTTGCCTCTATTGGAAATCGCAGTCAAGGCATTACCATACGACACACTGTTGGGACTCCTACACCAAATGGTCTGAGGTCTAATTGAGACTTCTTACCGAGCAGATCCCCTTACATGTTGGTGGGCCCAGCACCGTCAACATTTTTGTACTAGAAAGAAGGCTAGATGACAAGCTGAGTCCCCACGTATGTTTTGAATCTCTACATATCTATCATGACTAATTACAGAGTTTCTCTTTTGGAGTGTATGTCTTATGGAAACGAATTCATAATCTCATAAGAGCTCTCGAATAACTTGTCACATAAAACATACACTGCTAGAGGCAACATAGCCTTTGTTAGGCACGCGGTTGGCATTGTAGGTTCATGCGAAAGACATGGAATGTTTGAAGAATACATGACCTGCGCATTGTTCATCTACACATTTCGAGGGCACCCAATGCACTAGTGTGCCACGCTGCCCGAAAAATATATTCATTCTCTTGCTCATCTAGTCGCAGAGATAGATCGTGCTTTCAATCACCTTAACCATAAAGCGCTCAATCAAGAAATTCTGAAATTATGAAAATCACCCGATGAATCTTTTGATCAGTTTTACACACACTTTTGTAATCTTGCATAGCAATTTCCCGAAGATGAAATTGATTGGGAATTTCTTTATGGGAGATTTGAGTATCTTCTTCGCATATCTGAACCCCACTCAGCCACTTTGGTTATGGAGTTGCGTAATCACAGGCAAGCACAGTTGCTATCACAAGTGACTGTCTACCTTCACCTCATCAAATAGCTCCACCATTGTGGAGTGATGCGGGAGATCATGCGCACACATTTGTTGAACTGTCACATCCTCCCACCTCACCGACTCTTGAGATCTACGCATATTTGGCTTGCAAGCCTGTCGCTTTTCATGTGAATTCATTCCCTCAACCTCCATCCTCATGTTTTGTTGATGCTCCAAATTGTACTATCTTGTGTTATTTCATTATGAACTCCTCACCTACTATGAATGAGGATCAAGTTGTTGACGAAGTTGGTTTTATGCATCCACCCTGTGCCATCATTCATGATGAGTGTGTGTGGGAATCTAAAGAAGAACCCGCAGTGAAGGATGAATCCCTTCTAGCCACACCTCATCCGCTTTATCCTGACATCCCTTTTGGTTCTACCACTATTGATTTCCCCTGTGAAAACTCATTTCAGGATGTTTCTACTTCCGATCATTCAAAAGACACGTCGAATGTCAGACTGTCATTACAATGTGGAGAGGACACATCTTCCTCTGGAAAATTGTCCAATCTGTCATCTGTCAATTCTGAAAACACAGAAGGTGAACATCTTTGCTTCCCATATACCCCTCTGCCAGACTCATCAAATCATGAGGATGCTGACAAACATCCTGAATTTTCTAATCTTGGTTGTCGTGATCTCTCTATGTCTTCATCTGATCATGATGTTGATTAAATCGTTGTTAATATGTCTAAGACACTGGTCTACGAGGATATATTTGTTAACAAATTCAAAACCCTGCAGACTGTCAAGGCACTTCAACCCAAGCTAACGGTTACGTCAGGCCCTCGTTGTCCTGAGTTTGGTTTCACTTCCAGTGAAGAAATTGTTGAGACACTCAACGCTCCTCATCACTTTCTACTTTGCATTGAAGATCGACCAAACACCTAGATTTCACTTCCTCCACTCGAACTACATGATCCCATCGCTCATGCATTGGAAAAATCTTACACAACAAACACACATGCACAATGTAAGTGGTCTACCTTTCTCACATTTTCTTGCATGTCACAGTCAAGAGAATGCATACACTCGACATCTGCACACAGTGTAGCACAGCACCATGGCAGCTCCAAATAGTGCATGTCATGCACTTTCACTCATCTTTGTTCTGTGGTCACTTGTAAGCTCAGAGTGTGTTTTCCTTCATTTTTATATATTTCATGCTTGCTAGTTTGAGCAACTGCGATGTTTGCAAAGTGTGCCTTCATCAATGTGGTTCAACAATGCGTCGGTGGCTGCATTGGAAGTATCGCTTGACGTGGGATGACCCATGCATTTTTAGCTTAGGAGTAGGAGTATTGTTTTCTTTTGGGATGTTTGCTTGCATGCATGTTTTCTTCTTTCTTTATGTGTTTGTTTTCTTGCTTGTTTTTTTTCTTACTCACTTTGCTTTCGCATTTTCTTTTGCTTCTTGCTTTCGTTTTAGGTTTGTTTGATTGTTATTATTTGTAGGTTGGTTTCGCATGGACCATGTGCGACTCTTGAAACAAGTTGGGTAAAGTACGAGAAGACTTGTACAACTATCAACATTTGGTTATCTTTTGTCCACTCTCTTATGTAAGAACTTGTTGTCTTCAGTCCATGATACATCAATGGAAAATGCGTATTATTCAAAGTGAACCTTTGTGAAAACACAACGCTTTCACGCTAACTAGTATCACCTACTCTAGTCGGTATTTTTTGGGTTAATCCTTGTCAACTCAGTCAAGTAGAGTAAGGTGAGGGGGAAAACATTAACACGCACGTCATAGGTACACATAAACTACTTCTATGAAGGAACAACCTCTTCTAATCTCAATAAGTCGGGATCCCTCTTCTGCCTCTGAAATGAATAAGTGCAATGCACAGTTATGAAGATGGAAAATGAAAAAGATGAAAAAGTGAAAAAGTTTGAAAAAAAAAATGAAAATGAATTAGACGAAAGAAGAGAAAGGCTTCCTGCATAGAGAGGTGATGCAATTAACTCTGTCAGGGTACTGACCAGGCTCGCTGGCAGCGGAGCAATGCTTGTGTTTCGCGTCACTCCGCTGGGGTATTGTCCAAGCCTGCTGGCAGTGAAGCAACACCAGATATGAAACTAAAGCTATGATGACTATACTACTTGTGCACCAATATACCCCTCAACCCCAATCGAAACAATTATGTTGACTTGGCTTGGAATGTGTGTCAATATACTAAGAGCTTGGCAGATGCTACATCTTACAATCAAGCAAGTGTGGAAACAAAGATGAACTAAGAACTAAACAATACTTCCAAAGGTGTTATAATTTGTTTTCACGAACAAGGTCCATCTGGATTTCTACCAGTGTGTTGCCAAGTGTTGTAGTAGCTACAACCACCCTCCAAAATTTTACCTTAGCTTCATTTTGGATCCTCCCTACCAACCTTTCACAATAGCATGCCTCGTCTTGTCAAGTACACAAGCTTCAGTGATTTTCATGTAGAATGACAGCCTGTCCATCAAAACTTGTTGCATCCCCCTCACAGGGTGTTTCACCAGACTTGGTACAACTACAGGCTGAGTAGCTCCCTCAAGAAATTGTGCAATTCTGGAGGGAAACCAACCTTGCCTCTAGAAATTGAGCAATTCTGCTAGGCAACCTGCTCGGCTCCATAATTGCGCAATTATGCATGTCACTATTCACCGAGAAAATTGAGCATTTCCTGTCAACACGGTTGCTCAGCCCAGAAATTGCACAATTTTGGGCAGCAGTCAACTGCTCTACCCAGAAATTTTGTAATCCCTTTGGACAGTCAGCCCAATACCCTCCCAGAAAGGTGCATTTTTTCCTCCTAGCTGAGAAGATTATTGCATGTGTAGTTGAGGTTACCGGTTCCCTCTGAAACCAAGAAAAACCGATTTTCATGCATGGGTTGCTCCTCCCAAAGTAGCATGCAAAGGCATCCCTTGATTCAGGGATCTATTTTTAGTAGTTGGAATTTACATGCAAGGATCATCTCAGAAACCTCCCGCCAAGTGTCGCTTTTCCTATATTTGTGGCATGCGCATCACAACCTCGATCTTATCAAAACTCATCAACTTGATGCTACAGAGCTCATTCCGCACATTGACCTTGCATCTTTCACATCCCACATTGCCTCTTGGATTCGTCGGCACATTCAGCTCAGTTGTGTTGGGATAAGCCCACTACTCATGACTTGCATTGTGTTTCTGGCGCCTTTTGTGTTTCGCTTCGTATGAATGTCGTCTACTTGATTTCAGTGAGCACTTGATGTCGCTTGCATGCATGCTAGCTTGTACTAGCATCGTTTTAGTTTTCATTTGCAACTCACTTTTGTCGCATGCATGACATTGTTTTGCATGGAGGGTCGTCATTGCAGCGACTCACTTCACACACATGCATGCTTTCCCGTTTTATAAATCTTGCACTTGTTGTTTGCATGAATGATCATTCACTCTTGTTTTCACTCATCTCACCATGCATTCAGACTTCTCATGTTTTCAGTCACCTGTCGGCTAGACTGGGCTACCTTGGCCCAGACCGTTCCTTGCCCGGCTAGCACTGCACATTTCTAAAAGCAAAGACTCTGCCTTCCCTCCAAAAATTGTGCCAGTCTAGCCAGGCATTGACCTCCAGGCCTGCATTGCTCAATTCTTGGAGCTAGTGTCCTGTTAGACCCAGAAACTGCGCAATGTAGTTCGCTGGTTGCATGTCACTACTAACTTAAATTCACATTCACAGTTTCAGTCATCAACAGGCTAGTCTGGACTATGCATTGAGCAGTTTCAGTAGTTAGTCAGCCTCCTGATAGCTTGGACTATGCCTTGCACAGTTTTGGCAGTCAGTCTCTTGACCTCCCGACGGAAATTGCACGACCTTCATGATCAATCACATAGGTATGTTGCAAGTTAGTTCTCAAGTTTGTTTTGGTTTTCAACTAATAGATTGCTTTCTATGAGTGTTTCCATGTCTCTAGGTATTGTAGGTGATCATCTTCCTCTCAACAGTACAAGTACAATGGTTTCCAGGAGAGCAGATTCGAAGACACCATTCAGAGCACACTTGGGGATGTAGTCAATCAAGTGTATATGAACTTTCCTACCCACGAAGACATTAATTTTTTCATAAACAAATACATCAAGATATGACGGCAGCAACATCACAATAAGCAACACCATGAACAGCATCTGAAGACATCATATTAGATGCAATGAATGCAAGAGGAAGTTTGTTAACGACACAAAGGTGGAACAAAGTTGCAAGCTCAAGAAGATCCACTTGTGATGAAAGCAACCTTGGAGACTCATGCTATGAGGTGATGGCACGACATGAATATCACGTGAAGGCAGAGAATGGAACAGAGAAGGAGTTGCATGGGCCAAAGCAAAAACTCAAGGAAGAACAGGAAATGCATAAATGAGAGAATGAGTTGTAGCAAGAATAGGTACAACAGGGGGCACAACATGCACTCACGGATGAAACTGTGCATGTACAAGTTATAGATCCATCCCAGCAACTGGCACATAGAAGACATGGTGAGTAGTGTTGTTGATCACATGCAAGGGAATTCAGCAGTATGCATGTAATTGTGCACACTTATGTGATCCCACCCATTCAACACACTCACTAAGGCAAAGACAAGAACTAAGTCCGACTGGAGCTAAACATGTAGTTGATAGTTGATGTGCATGACCACCAACACACACTGGAAGATCAGCATGGACACTATGCATCAGTGTGTTGCTGGTTTGGCTGCACCCAAGAAGACCATGCACATGCTAGCAAACGAGTTGGATGGAGGATCCATTCCAATGCACTCGAATGCAACAGAGGCAAGAATTCACTTTAGCAAGATGTCACCATGGAGCACATGCACACCATCACAGACGACCAAGCTTGGCATCATCTCACCACCTTCACCATCACAAGCATGTCAAAGAGTTTGTCTCACCACAACAGACCAAGTGTCAGTGATGTCTTTCATGGCTTTCTCAAGCCATTTTGTCTCACATGGACACATGTGCATTGTAATGTAATGTCTTGTCAAGTGCAAGTTCAAGTGTTGATAGGTGGATGTAAGAGTCATAGAGTAGATGAAGAGTCGTGAGGGTAGATGGACTGTCACAAAGGGGAATGTCAAGGGTCACCCCACCCTTTATTATAAATAGAACCTCATAACTCATTGTAAAGGCTTTTGGTTAGCCAAGCTTCCGATAAGACTATCTTGGAAAGAGCTTGGAAAGTATTGTAACAAGCCTTGGCTTCTCCACTATGCAAAGCTAGTATATCTCTTTGGAGGAGCAGGCGGATGTGGCTGTAACGTTCTGCTGTTGGGACTAGTGGTTAGACATGGATGTATTGTATGACTAGAACTTACACTTCTTAATATAACAGAGCCAGCATGTTTCATGCATATGTTGTATTATATTCTATGTTATCTGGTTTACTCTAAATGATATATGTATTTGTTTGCTCATGCATGCATGTATGGACTATTCTATATAATTATGTATGAATATTTCTTAAATGTGTTGTTGGTTTAACCATCACTTTGGATTGCTCGCTAACTTGCTTTCAAGCTTGTGATGCATCTTTGCTCGTGTGTTCCCTTCCAAGCCACGTACTATTACAAGTTTCCAAGGGGTGCACTCACCTCACCCTTAGTGTGTTAGAACCTCTCATGCACCTTCCTTGACTTACTACAGTTGTCACACCCTTTCTACCAATAGGGAAATATTACTTGCCTCTGTGCAAATTCGTGGTCAAGGCATTATTGTACGACCCACTACTTGGACTCCTACACCAAATGGTCTGAGGTATAATTGGGACTCCTTACCGGGGAGATCCTCTTACATGTTGGCGGGTCCAGCACCATCAACAGAACTATATGGGGTTGATTTTGAACTTCTAATATGAATATTTACATTAGTTATAGAGTCAAAACTAAAAATTACAATTTGTTTGTTCAACATCAACTAAATCTCCAACAATAACCTTGTTTAGCATCAATATCAATCCTCCAGCAATAGACATGTTTCCTTTCTCCTCAAGCAAAGTGATTCCACTCTCAATCCAACTTAGAATATGTTAGGGACTTGATCTTAGTTGGTCTCATATTATGAAAGATGTCACTAGCCAGGGGTTTGGTGGTATAGTGGTCTTAGCTTATGTAAGATGTCACTATAAATTTGTTTATTGGTGTGGCAGTGTTGAAGGAGGTCTAGCTATTTTGCATTGTTGAAGGCAGTGGTGTTGATTTTCTAGTGCTAATTAGACAAGCACAATTTTCTGCAACTAATAATTACTTCCAATGATATATGATATTACTTTATCATGCCCCAAAACATCATTAAGCTATTACACTAAAAAAATCAATTGTAAATGCAATGGGAATAATAAATATCACAATAGAATAGCCATGCATACTAGACATCAGAATTTTTCCTTGCGAAACACAAACTCAAGAGAAAACCCAACAATCTTTTCTAGGAGAAATTGTTATGTTCAACAAAAGTATAATATGATATTTATGAGTCAAACTTGGTCAAACCAGGCAAAAAGTACAACATTGGTTAAAATAAATTTAGCCTTATGAAACAACAAATCAGTTCGATCAAACTTCCCAGAAATACTCGATCAAACAATCTAGCAATGTGGCCCACACATGAAAGGTCAAACCTGGTAAAATACAGGTCAAACATATCACAGAGTAGCTCAGTCAACGCAAGTCAAATATGCCTCAGAAACTCAGTAAATGCTGATCAAAATAAATCTTAGAAATTGTTGGTCAACACAGATCAACACTAACCAATTACTAGTCAAACTTCAGTTTTCTCAAAATTTTGGTTCCTTAGGTAATTCAACCTGTTCTTCATATTACTTCCCATGTGTGTGAGAGAGATATATATGAGTGATGAGTGAGTGAGAAAATGAGGATTTCAAGTGTCTTTTTAAAATTATTTTAGGGTATCCAAGTGGCATGTCTCTTTGTTGGGGCAACATGTACTTTTGGACCCATTTTAGAAAATTAAATTTTGTTTTAATTTAATTTCATGAGATGACTTGTGTAGTTGGGGAATACCTCTCGCAGTTACCCAAAAATCAACAATACCTCTTAGCTCTGGAGCTATTCACCTTGACTTCCTCAAATGTCCACTTCACTGAAATTTTCTCCATCCCAAGAAAAGATTGAATGAGTCTACTATGTTAATGTATCCATCCACTTCGTGTTCTATTTTAGAACCACATGGAAAACATCCTACATCAAGATCATGCAAAGGAAATAGTCACCTACTAGACAAATACCCTTTGGTGATATGGTCAAGTGCCCCCTTACTAAGGTAAAAAAAAACTATCCACAGGTCAACAACTAACCAAGTCGTCACTTGGAACCAAGTCAATTCCCCCTAGCCAATGGTGAAACCCCATGCCCATTTACCATTCTCGATGTCATCACATGGCACATGAATGGTAAAAATACTTGTCCAATGCTTTGAGGCACTCACTCTACCTACTATCCAAGTAACCCTTGGCATTATGGTCAAAACATCTTCACTAGGGGAGCACTCTAGGCCCTGATGCTATATAGGCCATCCTCTCTAACCACATTACATGGCACACATTCAATACCCTTGACCTAGGGAGAATGTTTTCCCTAATGCTACAGTAGCAACACTCCCTCTCAATGAGGGAGGCGTTCTCAACCACTCCAAGCTTGTTCTTGAAGTATACAAACTTCATCTGGGAGAGAGGCTTTATGAGAATGTCAACAACCTGCTCATTCGTAGAAATTTATTGTAGCCTCATTGCTCCCTTTTGTACCATGTCTCAAATGTAGAGGTACTTTATCTCAATGTGCTTCGACGTGTCATGGAAAACTAAATTTTTCAAAAGCTTTACACAACATTTATTATCACAATGTATCAATCATGGTCATATCCAACACCTGATCAAACAATCCTAGGAGCAGATTCCAAAGCCACATTGCTTCACAACTTTCTAGACTAGCTGCAATATACTTAGCCTCTATAATGTTAAGTGTGACAAATGTATGCTTCTTGTGCATACATGATATCATAACAGAACCCAAATAGAAGCAACATCTTGATGTGTTCTTCATGTCTTCAACACTTCATTCCTAATCAAAATTTGTGTATCCATGTAGTTGTACATCACCATTTGATACATATCTCAAACCATAACTTAATGTGTAGAAATTTAATGTGTAGATTCAAAACTGCTCATGAAATTTACTAGATACCAAGACTTGAAACTACTCTACTCATCAGTGGAAAGAAAATCATGATCAAGAACACAAATCATTAACATGCATCAATATTCAACACACATACACAAATATTTATCTAGGGGAAAGCAACTTATCAAAACCCCTCACTATCTGTATTGCATTAATCAAATAATAGAAAAGAAATACAATGCTTGTTCAAACCTAAGAAACATATACCCTAGTATAATCTATCTCACTACCTCACAAACTAGCTCAAGCCAATACTTAGCCAATTTCTCATCCTTTCTAGCTCCTATTTCCTTTCACTATTTGACAAGGAATTAGCCCCCCATTAATTAGGGAAATTACTCATTGAGAATTGTGCAATTTCTTTAGTCCCTTCTTTGACTGCACGCACCACCTGTGCAACTTAGAAAATTTTACAACTAATAGTACAGTACGCTTAAAATACAATCTCCAATGGGTAACTCATGCATGAGTTAATTTAGGTTGATTGATCAATTTAATTGGATGATCACTCAGTATAAAAAAGTTACACACCATTGACTAAACCTCCACTAGTTCTACTAATAGTGAGAACTAGTTACACTGATAATAACTCAAATTAACTAAAATAGATTGCTACAAATTAGTAATCAATCATGTAGAACTGAACTCAAGTGTATCCAAATCAAATTTATTGAGTTAACTGAGTGATAAGATCCATGTCACCTCAGTTAACTACCTCCAAGTATTTTACTGAAATTCAAATTCAAATTTCTCCTAATTTAATCAAGGCAAAATTAAATTACGATTTTCATGCTGCATTTTCAACACTCCCTCTCAGTAAAAAAAGGATTATCAGATACCCTAATCCTACTTCTATGAAACTCAAATTTTCCTCTTGACACATCCTTTCTCAAAATATTTGCATCATTTTCCTCTATCAGAATGTACTACAACAACATAATCTTCCTTTGCACACAATCTCGTAGATGGTGATACCAAATGTCGATATACTTGGATCAATCATGAAATAATAGATTCTCTGAGAATTTGATACAACTTTGGTTGTCACAGTAAGTCACTATAGGATCCATCTTTTGACCAAATAACCCAACAAGGATCTTTCTCATCCAGATAGCCTCACATGTTGCTTGACTTGCAACCATGTATTTTTCCTCAACTGAGTTGAGTGCCACAGATCTCTACTTCTTTTTGTACTAAGAAACTCCTATTAACCCAACACTAAAAAATCCTCCTGAAGTTCTGTTGAAGGCCCTGAAAATCGGGTCGACAACAAGGGGGATACCCGCCCGGTCCGGACCTTGGTTGGCAGCTCCTTATCTGTTTGGTATAGCGGGTCCGACTAGGGATATGGGACCAGTTTCCCAATTCAGTGTGTGTGTGTGAGAAAGATGGGTGCTTCTGTTCTAAATGGAATACTTCTATCTAATCTAATGCTATGCCATTGTATTCTAATAAACAGAAAGACATCGAAATTTACGGTAACCCGGGGTGTGATCTTTCTTCTATGCAACCTAAAAAGATTTCAAATAATAATTGGTAATAGAGATCATTCAGCTATTATAAGAAAGGAATTCCATAAAGATGAACTACTTCGTATAAGAAGTTAGACGAAACAGTTGTTAAAACTTATCGCATAAATGAGCTATTCATACACTAAATATAAACAAATAGTTATCACCGTACAAAAGTTCCAAATGATAACTCAGACATCCATGTTGTAATATATAAATAACTGAAAACTGAATATCACTTTAACGCATAAGCAGAAACGGTTAAGAGATAAAAGTACCATTTATAACTAGTCCTACTCATGAGCTTCAAAGCGACAATTGATTTATCTCTCCTTGATTTAACATCTACTAAGAGACAAGGCACATCATTAGCAGTATTTCAAATAAAATATCAAATAAACCTGTGTTCCATTCATTCATCAAAACCTCCTCTGAGGGTGCAAAAGTGCATGTTCTGAGGACAAGCTTTTGATAAATTTCTGGACCCTTCTCTAAATGCATGAGAAGGGTTTAAATACTACTAACTAAATAACTTATTTACAGAAATTGAGGATTCGGTTTAAATGACCGTCCTCTTTCTAAGCAAAACTATTCTAAAATTAAATCTACTATCTAACTATTTCTAAATCTACTCCTTAATGTCGTAAGCATTCAGTATTTTCCTAAGTAGAGTCGACTAACTGTCTTCCGCCTTTGGTTGAGTTAAGCAAACAGAATCGACAACAGCTAGCATTATCTTCTCAGTAAAATTGATGATATGCTTGAGAATCATCCAATGAATATGTATCATTACCATGTATGCCTGGTAAAAATCCCATTTCAACTTGGTTAACCCTTGGACTGCTTTTGCTTTTTCTTCAGTCTTATGTTTCCAGTTTGCTTTTATCGCTGATTTCTTGCAATTTTCGAGGCTCGCAGGTGACTGAGCAACTAGGGACCTTCCTTTTCGAACAATTTTTCTTAGCGATGCGCGATTAGTGCTAAGCGCTAATCGCACATCGGAAACTGCCTTTGTTTCTTGATCCGGGCTTCCCTAATGTGGTTTTTTACTCTTGCACCTTTTTCTCTTATTCGGTATAAAGCCCAAAATTTCTAAAAATAGTGGTTCCATGAGCTCTTGACCCTGAGAATTAAACTGTTTGTTTCTAGTATCAGCGTCGTTCAGTACCCATTCAACCATGGTTGTACATGAGAAATCTGTGATAGATGCCTCAAAAGAGTTTTGTGGCTCTTTTTCTTCATTGAATGGATTAAGTGTGCCTTCCGAAATTTTCATTGGAGCGTTGCCTTCCCTCCTCATTGTTTTCTGCATAGTGCCCTGTATAACACTTCGTCCTTCTTTCCTGCAGTTTACATTGAGGTGGAAGTAATGATAAAAGACTAATGACAGGAAAACTTTTAAATGCCAAAGATATGCAAAACATGCCACCTTACGTGAGCTATTTCTTCGAAAAACACAACACCCTACTTCATTAACAACTCGCAATAACTCATTAATTCGCATTAAAATACATGATCAACTCTTGGCTAAAAAATTTTCTCAAATAATGATCCAGAACCAACTGCGATGGAGGGGTCCCGCGATTTTGCTTTCAATGTCGCAGATCGCAATATCGCAATGTCGCAATGTCATCGTGTTGTTTTTATCGCAAGGTCGCAGTATCGTAACTTTGCGGTATCGCAGTATCGCAATGTTGCAATATCGTAATATCGCAATATTGCAATATCGTTATAATCCTTGTGTAATTCATGTGATGTTTGCGATGTGCGATATGCGATATCGCATATCGGCGATTTTTTAAAGTTTTTCAATGTGAGTGTTTCTTCAGTATATGCGATGCGATGAGGTTTCGCGTCGCATTCTCGCCTTTTGTCATTTTAACTCATTAGAAGGTGTATCCTATCATCCTTTGCACGATGTGATATTCTTTAAGGAGTGAATTTAATTTTCTTCATTATGAAACTTAGGTTTTTTAGATTTTTCAAGGTATTTTCCTAAGTCCATGATGTTGTAAGTTTCATCTAAAAATAAAATGTAACACTAACTAATTTTTTGAGGGTCCCCACTTATTTAGTATTAGCAATAATACTTCATAAGGAGGGGGGTTGTTGGTGGCCACAACAATTGGCGATTCACTTGGAAGAACCAATTATCTCTGTACTTCTATTGAACCTTTTCAGCTTCCAAAACAGCAAATGCTTTAGAAAATTAAACTTTATTATGGAAAGATAAAGTACATTATGCTCTAACCTGTCAATGACATTTTGCTTCAGCTATTTTCAACTTTGATTATTTGTTGCCTCAAGTTAGTCCTTGTGTTTACATCAGTCATTACTTGGTCTGTAAAGATAAAACAAAGTCTTCTCTGTAAACCAATTTTAAGATATACTCATTTGTCGTAGGTAGAGACTCTGCTGCCAACAGGCGTTCATAGCCTCGACAGGGTTACCTTTTACCCAGCAATGATCCTGTATCCTACTTAAAGAAACCTACAACTCTAAAAGAAGAATCCACATCTACACTTATTGCTTTGATTTTCTTTTTATTCTTAAAGAACAATGTCTTGGTTTGGTAGCCAATTTATGACACAGTCATTCACTTCATTTATAACTTTGCTAAGCAAGCTGGCTCGTGATGAGACCCCTTACCTCTTGATTGTAACAATCTTGAGTCATTGCCCTATTATGGTATGCAGTATTTGGCAAAGTCAGCAAGTCATAATATCTGTGATTATGATAAGTCGGCTCGTGATGAGACCTCTCATTCTTCAAGATAAAGTGTATCCTTGGATTGTTCCTCTAAAAGTTGTGATTTCCATAGCAGGGAGGAAGTCATTGTCTTCTTTAGATAGCTCTGGACGACAATGATAGAGTTTTTGGCAGTAACTGTTCTACAGAGAATCTTTATTTTGTTATTGATACCTTTCATTGGACTGATATAAAACAATTTCTTCACTAAAGGTTATTTTCATCAAACTTTTATGAAGTTGAAACTAGTGTCATATCTAGGTTAGAGTCTTTAACTGTATCTTTCAATAATAAAGATCAATTTTCCAAAAGATTTGCTATTTATACAAG
>APFE030836268.1:55738-167579 GCA_000404065.3 Pinus taeda | reverse complement strand
GTTTTCAGCAATGCCCTTAAACGCTTCGTCCTTCTTTCCTGCAGTTTACATTGAGGTGGAAGTAATGATAAAAGACTAATGACAGGAAAACTTTTAAATGCCGAAGATATGCAAAACATGCCACCTTACGTGAGCTATTTCTTCGAAAAACACAACAACCTACTTCATTAACAACTGGCAATAACTCATTAATTCGCATTAAAATACATGACCAACTCTTGGCTAAAACAATTTCTCGAATAATGAGCCAAAACCAACTGTGATGGAGGGGCCCCCCCGATTTTGCTTTGCGATGTCGCAGATCGCAGTATCGCAATATCGCAATGTCGCAATGTCATCGTGTTGTTTTTATCTCAAGGTCGCAGTATCGCAACTTTGCAGTATCGCAGTATCGTAATGTCACAATATCGCAATATCGCAATATCGTTATAATCCTTGTGTAATTCATGTGATGTTTGCGATGTGCGATATGTGATATCACATATCGGCGATTTTTTAAAGTTTTTCAATGTGAGTGTTTCTTCAGTATATGCGATGCGATGAGGTTTCGCGCCACATTCTCACCTTTTGTCATTTTAACTCATTAGAAGGTGTATCCTATCATCCTTTGCGCGATGCGATATTCTTTAAGGAGTGAATTTAATTTTCTTCATTGTGAAACTTAGGTTTTTTAGATTTTTCAAGGTATTTTCCTAAGTCCATGATGTTGTAAGTTTCATCTAAAAATAAAATGTAACACTAACTAATTTTTTGAGGTTCCCCACTTATTTAGTATTAGCAATAATACTTCATAAGGAGGGGGGTTGTTGGTGGCCACAACAAGTTCTTGTATGATGGACTCCCTACCCAATCTGCATTTGTGAAGCCTTATAGCTTCACTCCCTCTGTCTGTCTGTACCAAATACCGAATTGAGTAGTGCCTCTAAGGTATCTCAACACATGTTTTTGTGCCTTCCAATATAGTTCGGTTGGCTTAACCATGGCTTGACTAAGCTAGTTAACTGCATAACACATGTTGGGTCATGTGTTCACCAAATACATGAGTGAACCTAGAATTTGCTTATAAATGGTAGCCTCCACTTCCTCACTTGAATTGGCATCCTCTTTCCTCCAGTTACCTGCTATAGGAGTTTCCATGGGTTCACTGCTCTCCATGCAGAACTTCTTTAGTATCTCGTTGGCATACTTTCCTTGAGAGACAAACATTTACCCATCTCCTTTCCATACTTCCAAACCAAGGAAATAATGCATGAGTCCCATGTCCTTCATCTCGAACTCTCTTGCAGTGTCTTCCTTGCACGATCTGATCAGCTACTCATCACAAGTAAGGATCAAGTCATCGACATATAACACAATAATTAATAATTTACCTTCTACCACAATGTGATAACAGTTTGCATCCTCTTCAATTTTGGTGAAGCCCGAACAGGTGAGATAACTATCGATCTAGGTATACCAAGCACGAGGTGCTTGCTTGAGTCCATACAACACTTGCTTGAGTCTGACATATGTGAATCTCTCTCAAAATTATCAAACCCCTTTGGTTGCTCAATATACACATCCTCCTCAATACCTCCATTAGGGGATGTTGTCTTTGCATCCATCTAGTGGATCTTCCACCCTATCTGTGCTGGCAGTGCTAGAATTGACCTTATGGATGAGTACCTTGTTACTGGAGCAAAGGTCTACTCATAGTCAATTCCCTCCACCTGAGAGAACACCCTGGCCATAAATCTCACCTTGTGTTTCTCTATGCTCCCATATGTTGTATGCTTTACCTTGTAAATCCATCTCGAACCAACCACTGATTTGTTTGTTGGTCTTGGGACCACTTCCAAAGATTTTTTCTGACTATGGAAACATCTTCCTCTACCATATCATCAACCCATATTGGTTGTTACACTACTTCCTTGAATGAGGATGGTTTTGTCTCAACTAGCTCACTCATAAGAGCCATGTATCCAATGTACCAATATGGTGACCTCCTATGCCTACATTGTGATGTGGATTCTCCCGCATTCTCTCTAGCATCCTTTAATAATATGTTAGCTTCCCTATTTTTCTTCCTTCCTTCTATGGATGTCTTTGTTAGAGTGGATGTCTCCACTCTCTCCTCCTCTGCTTGTGGCTGCTCCACAACTTCTTAAGATTCTTATTTTGGATCCAAAATCTCCTGATTTGGTTGCAATTCAAGCTCCCTCTCAAGAGAACACCACATTATCTTTTCCTCATCAAACTTCACATCTCGTTTGACCACTATCATCCTGGGGGATGGAAAGTACAGCCAATAGTTGTAAGGTGTATCAATGTACCCCACAAATATTCCCAACTCTATTGTTGACTCTAGATTTTTCCTTACTTCCCTGGAAACATGACAGTAAATTGATGATCCAAAGATCCTAAAGGGTGACACATCTGGTTTCTTCCCTGAAAAAGTTTCCACTAGTGTACTCATGCTAAGATTCCTATGAGGACTCATGTTCTACAAATAAATCGTTGTGTTGCATGCTTCAGCCCACAAGTGTAGAGGTAGGCTTTGGTCATGTAACATCACCCATGTTTCTCCAACAATAGTTATGTTGTTCCTCACAGAAACCCCATTTTGTTGTGGGTTATGAGGTGATGTCAACTCCCATCGAATGCCTTCCTTTGCACATAATTTTTTAAACTCCTTTGACACATACTCACCACCTTTATTGCTCCTGAGAGCCTTCCCTCTCCTTCCAATCTCTTTCTCAACAAGTGATTTAAACTCAAAAAAATTGGAGAATTTCTGGTCTTTCTTCTACATGAAGTAGATCCAGCACGTTTGTGATAAATCATCCACAAATATAACATAACACATGTGCTTGGAAGTGGAGGCCGTTGAGAAAGATCCACATACATCAGAGTGGATACTTTCAAGGATTGCATGCACCCTATTTTCTCGATCATTGAAGGTGGATTTTTTGTAATTCCCTAATGTACACCCTTTTCATGTATCTCGTTGCTCTAGTTCCTCATTGGAGAAGGCCATAGAAATATGTCGCATGATCTTCAAAGCGCCATGATGCAAATGGTCAAGTATTCTATGCCATAATTTGCTGACATCTCGACTCTGCACCATCTTTTCTTTTGTGCA
Source organism: Pinus taeda (assembly GCA_000404065.3). Lineage (NCBI taxonomy): Eukaryota > Viridiplantae > Streptophyta > Pinopsida > Pinales > Pinaceae > Pinus > Pinus taeda. Next base: position 164,458 of record APFE030836268.1, on the reverse strand, counting down.
CAATGTTGCACAATATTCCGCATCTAATTTGTAGAGGTTCTTCACATGAACACCAATCAGCGTCACTTGTCCCGTGGCAATGTTTCTCAAGAAATCCTTTCTTTTGTTGAATATCACATCATATCCATGGTCTTCTAACACCATGACATAAACTATATTCTTCTTTAGACCTGGTACATACATCACATCCTTGAGCCTAAGAGGGGAGCCAGAATCCCTCTAAAAAGTAATTGTACCAATGTCGGTGTTGTGACCATCGACAACCCCCCTTTTTATTAGTGTTATAAATAGCATTAATAAATGGGGACCCTTCTAAAAAAATCAAAACTTAGCACTTAAGATTGCCTTTGTGGTTTCAATATAACATGATATCAAAGCAAAACTCCCAACAATATGAATTCCTACCTTTTCATGCTTCATGCGCATAAAAAAAAACATTACAAGTATTGAGCCTCCTTATGAAAAGCATCATATAACCACAAAAGCTAGGAAAACCCTTGTAAGCAGAAATTCTTGAGTACTAAGGAAACCTTTAATAAACCCACTTTTTAATGATAGCATCGCATCGCAAAAAGGGTAATGGCGAACATATTTTACACAAGAAACTCTTCAAAATGCGAAAAAGCGAGAATCTGAGAATGTGAGATTGTAAGTCTTACAAACTCATCGCATATTGTAGATTTCATTGACCGAAGCGCCACTTAATACAAAACGCTCAAATTTTGCAAAATGCGATAAGCTTCTTGCAAATCGCATATCGCAGCCACCTGATGAAACAACGGTTGTTAAAGATAATAGGTTTTGCGATATCGCGATCTGCGATATTGCGAAGCAAATCGCAAAATCACTTTATTGCAAATCTAAGGGCTCAGAGTTCAATGATATTACTTTCCATCGTTCTATGCAAGAATTATGAGAATTAATGTTAGCTTAATGGTCCATTGATGGTATTTATTAAAAATGAGTCAGATCTGGTTTAAAGTACCATATCACGTAAGGTGATATCTTTGATATGATTTTAAAAATTAAAATTTTTCCCATCACCTTATTGTTGTTCATTATTCACCATCATCCTTATTGTCTCTTTGTTCTCTGCTTACAATTTTTAGGATCAGTATGCAAAACAGCACACAGAACGTAATGGGAAAGAAAGGCAAAGCTCCCACATCTGAAAAATCAGAAATGACTCTGTTATTTACAGACACCACTTGTACCAAGGAAGCAAGGATATCTACTTGAGAAGGCATGTACCAACTGTTAGAAGAAGAAAACTCGAGAGTTATGAAGGTTACAGTTACAGCAGATGGACATGGGTCATTTGAAGCATCACTAACAGAGCTTGCATGCTCGTTTCTGCATCGTATTGCAACGAGGTCGAAGATACTCCCTTACACTAATATTGTAAAATGGATTATAGACCACACTGAGATATCCGACAGGAAATTCAAGACACAGAACCAGGAGTTCATGGGGTCATTTAACCCAAGTAATTTGAGGCGTATGTATCACCTGCCAGAACCCCAGGCCAGTTATAACAAACAGTTTGTGGAAAATTTCGCCAAAGAGAACAAGGATTTGGTAGACTACACAAAAAGCTGGTCCACAAAGGAGGAACCATTAAAAAAGGATAAAAATGTTATGTACACCACTGGATCCCTCTCTTCTCCCTATTTTTTTGCTGCTGCAATGTTGTGCAGACTATTTGGGAAGCCAGATATCAATGAGTTTTCATCAGAATGGTTACCTTTATTGGATGCAGCCACCAATGCCACCATAATGTATTGGGCCCAAATTTTATCGGATAATTTAGCTTCTGCTATTTTAAATTATCAAACTAAAAGAATTTTTGCTCAGAGGTTTTACCCTCCATTCTTTTAGCTACCTATGTCATGGATGCTATTTGTTTCATCTCTGATTTCCCTATAATGGGGTGGAAATGGACAGTACAGAACCCTATGCCTATTCATGTTTATCACAAAAAAAAGTGGGAATCCAATTTCATCCCACATTTCTACAAGATTTGTCATGGAGTGATGCTTCCTATTCATAAAATGCTATATAACAAAGACGCCCCAAGATTCTCCCCAAAAGCTGAAATTGACATTCTCCGAGTGGGAAGGTGGTTAGGGGAGGAGTTATTCACATACATTAGGGTATTTGGGAGCATTCCTTCACCTCACGTACTTCCTCTGTATGTCCCTGACAAACTAACGGCTCGAGAAATAGCTTACCAGACCTATCGTATTGGGGGAATGAGCAGAGAACTCAAGAATTCTAAGAAGACCATTTGGCCTCAATTCCTTGTAATCTACGAGGCTTTTGCATTATTTGATTTAGGGCATGCTTTTAAAGAGGTTGATAATATGCTAAGTCTGCATCTACCAAAGTTCCAAGGGAGACAGTATGATCTTTGATGTTATAAAGAATTTTACAACGATGGTCAAAATAAAAGTGTTTACTAAAGAAGATGACCTCCTCGACGATGTCTTTCAATAGAAGAGCACTCTCGGAGAAATTCTACATATGGCACAAATTCAGTTTGACCAAGGAAAACTTCAAGAGTTTAATCATACAGAGAACATATATTGGAAAATGTCCCATTGGACAAATTGTAGATTGAACCAATAAGGGAGCCCACTCCCCGTATTAGCATAAGTGGAAGTTCAAGAGAAAAGAAGTCTAAATCAAAGTCCGAAAGAGAATCAGCTGAAAAATCCGATAAGCAGTCCAAAAGTGAACACAACATAAGTGAAGGGTCAATCAAAGATACAGCTCAGTCTATAGAGAAACTTGATCAACAGGTTTTGTCCCCGAAACAGGCCAAGACTCCCGCTCCCCTTGCAAAGCCAACAAAGCCAATTATAATAGATCTAGAAAAGGAGTGGGAGAATTTTAATAAGCTAATCAACATCGAGGAATAGAGTATAGAGCCATTGATTAACCCAGGGGAGACAACCACAGAGATGATAATCGAAGAGGTTATTAATACTCCAAACACAGAGCATATTCTTGTTGCTCCGTAATTTGAAATTGTACTGAAAATAGAGGAGATTCCTCCTCTAGATGTATTTTATAGCCTGCAACATAAGGCTGTTGTCAACCACAACTACCGATCCATCAGAAAACCTAACTAGGCTCTCTCATATCACAAGGGAATATGCTTCTGCAACAATTGATAAAGCAACTGAAGTTCAAATGCCATTAAAAGAAAAGGAGGATAAGATCCTATTTTTGGAACAGCAACTACAGCAGGCTAGTGTCAACCAAGAATTAGATATATAATTGGCAAAACTACAACAGGACTTCCAACAAATGCGGTTGGATTACCAAAACAATCTGGCCAATAAAGAACAACAGTTACACGCCACAATAGAATTGCATAAGGATGACCCTAAAATTGAAGAATTCATCACAGAATCCCTTGCCCTCAATGACCAACTCTTACAACAGGAAGAAATTCTTTGCCAAAGGATCTCGCAATGGAATTGCCATTGCGAAAAAAGCGATAACGTTACAAATCAAGTCATAGATTTACGACTTGATTATGATTTAGTTTTTAAGAAAGTTTCTGACTTTTTGAATTGGCAGAAATCAGAGGAAGGAAAAAGAGAAGAATTTCCCAGGATCGACGAAGCCCACAAAGAAATGATATTTGTGAAATGGGATGCACAGCTCAAGGAAGCAGAGCAAGCGATGGAGGAGGCAGCAACAGCAGCAAGCAACGTCATCGATTGCATCAACAAAAATATGCATAAAGCAAATTTAATATCAGATACCACTCCAAGATTCCTCCCAAAGGCACAGCAGGTGCAAACAAGATGGAAGCAAATGGCAGAAGAAAAGGCAGAGTCAATTAAGCAAATAAGCAAGTTAAATTGGGACACTTACTGGCAATATCTGGTAAAACCACATAGCCAGTGGATGACTGTGAAGTGCCTCATAACCTCCACCGAGAAGCTAGCACCAGTGCTCGCCGATTTCATATTCGCAGGTCAATTGAAAGTTGAAGTCGGCCAACCAACGTTCTTGAAACCCATGTTGGACATTTGCAACTTAAAAGAACAGATACATGATTTAGCATAGATACAGTTTTAGTTTGATTTTAGTTCATTTTTTCTTAAAATGAGGATGGTCGTTTTGAACCTCCTCATCTATTTTTGTAATAACAAATTTTAGATTTTATTTAGTAGTATTTTAACCCCTCTCATGCATTTAGAGAGGGGTCCAGAAATTTATCAAAAAAAAATCTTTAGAACGTGCAGTTTTCCCCCCACTGAGGAGGCTTTGATAAATGAATAGAACAAGATCTATTTATATCTGAGTTTGATGTCTGCTACAGAAATGCACTTTTGTACTCTTACTGGATATTGAATTATTTGAAGATAAATCTATATTGTTGAAGCTCATGAGTACAACCTATTACCAATGGTACTTTTATCTCCTAATACTTTTTGCTTATGTGCCAAGTGATAAATTATTTTCAATTCTTGATATATGAAAACCTGAATGTTTAGTTTTCATTATTGCACTTTTGTACGGTGATAACTATTCTCTTAATGCTGAGTGTATGAATGACTCATTATGCGATGTGTTTATCACAATTGTTTCAGCTAATTTCTTATACGAAACAATCATTTTTAATAGATTCCTTTCTCGTAGTGATTGAATGATCTTTATTACCAATTGTTGTTAGAAATTACTTTAGATCGCATAAGTCAAGTGTTATTCCCGGGATAGTTTAGAGTTAGATGTTTTCCTTCATTAGAATAAAATTTCATATGTTAGTCAATAGATAGATTAGATTTAGAATAAGTATTCTCCCCATAAACCTTTAAAAAGAAAAACATCATCTTATTAGTGTACCATCATAAACAAATTGGGAAAGTGGTCCCATCACCCCCAGTCGGAGCCACTATCCCAAACGGAAAAGGAGTTGCTTTCAAGGTCTGGGCCGGGTGGTTATCCCCCTTGTTGTAGACCCGATTTTCAGGCCTTCAACATAGTTGGCGCTAGAAGGAGGGTCTGAACTATAAATGGCGAGAAAATTTAAATCCATAACCCATTCTGAGAGTAAATCGCCCTCAACGTCTCCCCCGACTTCTCCATCGCATTTTGAATCTCCAAATTCTAAGCGAGAAGTTGAGAAAATGACAACCACTATTGAAAACCTGAACATTTTAGATAAATACACTCTTGAACCTCCTGAAGTTCAATCTTTAATTCATAAACTTCAAGGATTTTCCATATCACCACAGAATTCTAAGTTATCTCAAGGCAGTGTGACTTAGCAATACATTCCTTCCCATCCTCTTACCATATTACAGAGTGAAACTTGGTATTGAACTAATAGAATTCCCTTTGCCTAAAAGAAAAATAGCAAGGAAGACACCAGAAGGGTCTAATAGTGAGACTCTTTCATCATCATCATCCATTTCATCTAATCCATTGCAAAGTCAATCATCCACCTACCAACTCCATATCGTTGTTCAACAGGGTACTGGAACTTCATCATCGTCTTCCCAAACACTCGTAACCTCATCTGCATTCTCCTTTGTTAGTATCTCAATGGTGGCAGGAAATCCTCCATCAGGGCCATGGGCCAATCCATGGGCAGTCGCAATACCTGCGCCCTTGAGTCAATTGCCAGCTCATCCTGAGAAATGGCTCCCCAAGTTTAACCCAGATGTAGGTGTACTGGTAGAAGAACACATAAATAACTTTATGTTGTCAATAAACTTAAATGGAGTTACTGAAGAAGACATTGTTGTTAGGATTTTCCCATATACCTTACAAGGAGATGTTGGGTCCTAGTATTTTTCATTACCATCAGGATCCATTACTAGTTGGAACATTTTCCAAGAGCAGTTCTTGACTAAATTTGGTGATGATAGGTCTACAGCGACATTAATTAATGATCTCTCAAATCTTAAAACCAAATTAAGAGAACCTATCAAAGATTTCAACTCGTGATTTAATAAACTCTTAAATAAGATTCCTACCGCATCTAAACCTAGTGAAGAGGTTCAAAGTGAATGGTATATATTTGCCTTACCTTCGAATATAGAAATCTTTGTAGATAGGGCTGCTAAGCCAACATTAGCTGAAAATATGAAAGAAGCAATAGCGGTGGAAAAACGTATCCTAGCTTTAGAAAAGAAAAACTTTGTAGATGAAAGAAAATCTAAAATGGTCACTTTTAAAGATGACCCTAAGAAAAAACAATCAAAGGACCCATTCGACTCGGAAGGATTACAGAAAGTTTTAAAAACCATGTCTAACGAAATGGTTGATATTAAAAAACAAGTGGCAAATACCTCTTCTAAGAAACCTTATAAGCCTTTCAGGAGGAATCCTTCAACCAATCTAAAGCCTCCCAACACTATAACAAATGCAGAATCGAAAGGAGAAGAAGAGGAAGTTTCGAATGAGGAACATACTGATGATGATGAGGTTGTAGAACTATAGGGAATGTGGGACTTCATTCTTCCAAATGAAGAAGATCAAGATGCATTACCATTCATTACCAGAAGTACAAATCAACTTGATCCTCCACAATCCAGTTCTAAACAGAAAAACCCAAGCCCAACTTCTAAAGATAAAGTCGCAAGTAAGAAATCATCACCAAAGGCGACTCAGACAAATACAGTCCAATATGATTCATCAACTCCATCTAAAACACTTATCTTTTCCGATGAAATGGAGTATAATATTGTTGAATACATGAAGAATACTAGGGCCAACATTACTTTTCATGAGCTGAGTAAATTGAAGCATCAATAGAACTACTTTTGAAAGAGTTGCATGCAGTACCTGTCGCACCTCTACCTGCTGTTGTAATCTCACAAGCTACTCATGAAATGGGGAGACCTTCAACTGGTATGTAAAATAAAGTTGACCCAAATGACATTGCTTTAATTAGAGGAAGGTCAAAATCCCATACTCCATTCCTTCTTACCTTTGAAGTTTTCAATAAAAATTTGCATAATTGTTTGGTAAACTTTGGTGCTTCATCTAACATTTTGCCTAAGACAGTTTGTGCAAAGTTAAATGTCCAACCTCAAAAGTTTACAGTATGCATAGTTCATTTGGACCGGTCTCAAGTTGAAGTTATTGGCGAACTCAACCAAATGACCATAAGGCTTTTATCGAATCCAAAGGTATGTCAAGTCATTGATATTCTTGTTGCAGATATTCTTGAGTTTTATGGATTAATTCTTAGCAGGGATTGGTCAGAAAAGCTTCATGGTTACTTTGCAACCGACTAGTTACACATGTGGCTCCCTTACAATGTTAAACCAAATCAGATAAAGGTTGAGCGAGAAAGACACCAAAAGTACATAGTAACGGAGCTAGAAGGAGAAAATGAACCTATAGTGTACAACAATAATATAATTGGAAACTATTCTGTTGACTCGTTCTTACGGAATTTCAATGCTCATACTTCCCCTTTTTAGAAAATTCAGTTTTATCTCAGATAGAAAATTTTTCTCAAATGGATACTTCTAAATGCATTAATTTTGTAGATAGGCCTGTAAATAAATCTTTGTTTTGGAAATTATTTTTCGATGGTTCTAATTCTAATGATGGAGCAGGAGCAAGTTGTATATTAATTAGCCCAGAAGGAGAGAAAACCATGCTAACCTATAGACTCGAGTTCGATTGCACAAATAATACTACGGAATATGAAGCTCTAGTTCAAGGATTATACAAGGCAATCGGACTTGACATCAAATATTTACAAGTCTTTGGGGATTCTGAGATTGTTATCAAGCAGGTAAGAAATACTATACATTGTCTATCAGGTCACTTAAAGCATTATCAATCATTAGTACAAGACTAAAGTCCAAAATGTTAGTGCTGACCTCCTGGATAATGTAGCTTCCAAGCTTATTCCCTCAGAAGACTATAGTCCAGACATATTCTCAATCGAATTAATCTTTAGACCCTCCATCCTGGATAATATTACCAATTGGAGAGTTTTTAACGGTGATCGTGATATTGTAAGTTTTCTAACTTCAGAAGGCTCTTACAATAATCAGATAATTGATGAAGACCAACATGACAAGCAGTTACAACAAGGAAGCACCAATAATCCTATACCCAAATCTATAGTCAAATTGGAAGACCTATATGATTTAAAAGACAAATTCAAAAGGTCCACCAATTCAAAACTTCAGATTTCAACTCTAAGATATGAATTAGTGAATCTAGGAACTAACATAACGCCGCAGAATATCAACTTAGGTCTTGGTCTAACTCCCCAGGGAAAATTAGCTTTCATTCGACTCTTGAAAAAGTATAAAAATGTCTTTGCTTGGAATTAAGATGACCTAAAAACCTAAGATACTTCAATCATACAACATATAATTCTGATGATCGCTGACGAAAAACCAATCCAGCAGAAGCTGAGGAAAATCCATCCTAATCTGGAGAGCCATATTAAGTCTGAGCTGAATAAATTATTGAAAGCCAAAATTATTTTTCTTTTTTGACATTCTAGATGGGTTTCCAACCTAGTACTAGTCAAAAAGAAAAATGGAGACATCTGGATTTGTATTGACTTTTGAAATCTCAATAAATCCTGCCAAAAGGACAATTTTCCATTACCCCCTATGGAACAAATATTACAATCAGTTGCAGGGTTTGAATTGATGTCCTTTTTAGATGGCTTCTTAGGATATACCAAATTTTAGTCCATCCAGATGATCAATTGAAGATGACATTCAAAACCAAATGGGGCATGTATGCATATCAAAAGATATCATTTGGACTAATTAATGCTAGCGCTACATTTCAAAGGGACATGGATATTGCATTTAAAGGATTAGTGAATAAGTAAGTGGTGATTTACTTAGATGACATAACAGTGTATTCTAAAAAACGTAGTAATCACCTCAGAGATTTAAAGCAGATCTTTCAATGTTGTCAACAGTATGGGATCTCACTTAATCCAAAAAAGTCATTTTTTGCATTAAGTGAAGGAAAACTTATCGGATTCATAGTGTCTAAATCTAGAATCCATATTGATCCAAATAGGATTAAGGATATTTCTAAGATATCCTTACCCCATAACAAAAAAGAAATGCAATCCTTCCTTGGTCAAATCAAGTTCGTTAAAAGATTTGTCCGCGACTTCTCAAGAATTGTGTCACCTCTCCAAGCAATGATCAAGAAAAACTCTCTCTTCAAATGGGGTCAGGCAGAACATGAAGTGTTCAACCTAATTAAACAAGCAATTATAAATTCCCCATCTCTAGCGACTCCAAACTTTTCTTATCCTTTCATTTTGTATACATTTGCCTCTGAGAAATCGTACACTACAATACTCACGCAAGCCAATCAAGATAAAGTAGAAGCCCCAATTTCCTTTTTCAGTTCAAACTTGCAAGGAGCCGAATTAAATTACCCTGACGTTGAGAAACAGGCTTATGTTGTTTTCAAAGCAATCAAACACTTTAGACTCTTTCTTCTCAAGACCCATACAAAAATAATAGTGTCATTTCCAACGGTAAGAAATCTTTTGGTACAGAAAGACGTGGGGTGAAAAGAGAACAAATTGGGTACAGCCCTAAAGAATATGACGTTGAAATCAAGCCAGCAAATATTGTAAAAGGTCAAGGTTTTTGCAGGATGTTGGCTGGAGCATCGCACATATCAGAGACACAATCCCCTGACAGTGAGGTACCAATGTATGAGGTAAACCTAAACGATATTGAATCAAGATATGTTGATATCATGTTTTACCTAAAGAATGGATATGCTCCTTCACATTTCAACCATACAAAGAAAAGAGCCCCGAGATTAAAAGCTAAACAATATCAAATTGTAAATGATGTACTCTTTAGGATGAATTATGATTATGTTCTTCTTAGATGCCTTAAGAAATCTGAAGCTGAAAAAAGTATTGCAGGAACTTCATGATGGTGGACATTACGTAGGAGATGCGACAGCACACAAAATCTTGCACACAGACTACTACTGGCCAACATTATTTAAGGACGCACATAGCTATGTAAGAAGATGTCAGATTTGTCAAACTACTATTAGAAGACAGAGGAAACCATCATTGCCATTGCAGCCGATCAACATCAATCAACCATTTGAGTAATGGGGATTACATATAATAGGTGAGATCGTTCCTCACTCTTCTAAATAGCATAAGTAAATCCTTACAGCTACCGATTACTTTACCAAATGGGTAGAAGCAGTTCCTTTCAAGTCAGCCAACTCTGAAAATATCATCGATTTTATAGGTCAATTCATAATCACCAAGTTTGGCTTACCTTCGGCTTTAATGTTTGATAATCCATCATATTTTTCTGGTAATGCTATGACTGAATTTGCACTCAAAAGAGGTTTTAAACTTAAGTATTCTGCCAATTATTACCCGCAAGGAAATGGGTTGGTCGAATCAACAAACAAAAACTTGATCAGAATAATTAAACAAATTATTGATCAAAATCATAGAAATTGGCATAAGTCTTTGATGTACGCTCTTTGTGCAGATTGAATAACTCAGAAAACTTCCATTGGCACTTCTCCTTTTAATTTAGTTTATGGGAAAGAAGTGGTTCTCCCAACATACCTAGCTATTCCCTCTTTAACCTTAGTTAAGTTCATTGAAGAAACTCCTTCCTAATCCTTGCAACTAAGACAATTGTAGGTTCTTAAGCTAGAAGAGGAACGAGAACAGACCAGAATTACCCATGCACATCATCGACAATTAGTAAAGGCTTCTTTTGATTCAACCCTAGTATCTAGAAAAGATTTTCAGCTTGGAGATTTAGTATTGAAATGGGATAAATCTCATGAATAGGAAGGCAAGCATACTAAATTCCGACAGATGTGGCTTGGACCATTCCAAATTGTTGAAATCATAGGTCTGTTGGCATTATGATTCTGGTATGGCTCTATAATACAGGTGTTGTACTTGATGGCAACTCACTCAAGTGGCAATGGTCTGTTCAAGCTCTCAAAATGATGGAAATTAAGAGGCTCGCAGGTGAATGGTTCAAAAGGTGCGGACCCGCAGGTTCACCGTGCAGGAGGTGCAGTCATACCCGCAGGTTACCTGTTCAGTAGGTGCGTAACCCCAGTTCACTCACTTCAAGGCAGTGAAGCACGCTCACGTGGGGTTTCTTATGTTTGGCCCATGGTATTTAGCCCGCCTTTTCTGATGCTATGGTTTTGGCCTGTGGTATAGGATCTATTTTAGCCCCGGTTTGGATCCCTTGTATTGGTTATTGATGGTTTTGTCCCATGGTGTGAATAAGGGCTTGTCTATAAATAGGGAAGGAGATCACTTTGCTGAGGTATCTTTTCAATTGAATATCTTAAGATCTGAAATATTGGGTTGTTAATGTAAAATGCTTGATCTATATCAAAGTAAATTTGAAGGTAAATCTATGAAGTCGTGATCTCTCGGGCGCATGATCAGATCTGTGGATCTGACTGACTGTATCACATTGGAGGACTGTAAATTTGGCCCTAATCAGAAGTCCGCAGGCAATCCATAAGGTGCAGTGCGGGGGTACGCAGCACTATAAAAGGCTCAGTGCGGGAGTACGCTGCGAAACCAAAGGTGCAGTGCGGGCTATGTAGCGCAGGAGAGGGCACAGTGCGGGGCACACGCAGTACAGAAAAGGGCGAAGTGCGAGGTACGCAGGCGGGAAGAAGGCACAGTGCGGGTGTATGCAGTATGTCAAAAGTAAAGGTGCGGATCTGAAGAAAAGTAAGCAAAGCAAAAGAACAACCAGTGTAGATCTGCGCAGTTCAGTCTCAGAAGAGTTGTGGATATACGCAGGCCCCTGTTGGTGAAGTTGCGGTCTTATCTTGAAACAATTGTTGATTGTCTTTTATCTATTGCAGCAAAGTTCTGGGTTTAGATTTCTGGTATTCTTTTCTGTTTACAGCATTCTGAAGAGTGGGCGATTCATTGGTTTATTGTATAAGGAGATTGGGGTGATTTTCATGTACTTGATGATTATTTGATGTTCATGTATCCAGTTTGAAAATTAATGAAACGTGGTCCTTAAAGAAGCAAAAGAGCAAAAAGGGGGTTGTAGCTCCTTTCCAGGAGAGACTGGAAAACAAGAGAGAGTTGTAGCTCTCTGCAGGTTGCAGCCTGCATACTGGTAAAGGACTGCACCAGTACAAAATCATTGTAAAAGAAGTTTCTAATTGAAAGAAATAGAGACATATTGCAGCAGGTGGTTTTCAACCCACATTGGGTTTCCACCTTATATCTGGTGTTCTTTGGTGTGACTATCTGTTTTTCTTATTTCATGCTCATTATTTTATGGTACTAACATACAAAGTAATGATCAATATCTGAAGAATAATTCAAAGTATAAATAAGGAAGATATATTGAAAAGAATTTGATAATACTGATTCACCCCCCCTCTCAGTATTATTTCCAACAAGGTCCATTGACTTTCATGTTACAAGACTTAGCAGGGAAAAGAGAGTCTTTACCTGTTAATGGGAAAATTCTTAAAAAATACTTTCCAAAGAAGATGACCTCTTCTATTTTTGTAAATTATTATTTTTAGCTTGTTTTTCTTTTTTATAATAAAACAGGTTGAAAATGTTCGCCTTTGGTTTCCACGAAAAGAGTAGTGTCTCTTGTCAAGTTTGTATTTTTTCTTGTATAAGTAGAAGTGGTTAGGAGAAATTAATGTTTATTTTTGAAACATACGGTCAAGTGCTATACTTCTGAAGATTTTACTTGTTCTTTTGTTTCAACTTTACCGGTTCTGATTAAAGACAAGCTTCAGTAGAAGTTTGCTTCATATCAGTCATCAAAAGTATCAATAACAAGACAAAGATTCTCTACAGAAAAGCTACTTTTAAAACTCAACAATTTTCGTCCAAAAAAACTCTTAAGGAACCAATGAATTCCTCCCCACTTTAGAAAATTGCAAGTTTCAAAGAATAATCCAGTTATGCACTTTAAACTTAGAGAATAAGAGGTTTCATCAAAAGTTGGTTTATCATGATCATAAAGATTACAACTAACTGACATTACCAAGATGCACACCAAAACAAGGTAATGACTCAAGATTGTTTCAATCAAAAGACAAGGGTTCTCATCACGATCCAGCTTCTTCAGTTAAGTTATAAATCAAGTGAATGGCACTGTCAAATTTGGCCACCAAACCAAGACATTGTTCTTTAAGAATTAAAAGAAAAGAAAAAGCAATAAGTGTAAAATGAGGATTTATCTTTGAAAACTACATGCTTCTTAGGTAGGATACTGGATCATTGTTGGATAACAGGTAACCCTATCGAGGCTATGGATGTATGTTGGCAGTAGAGGCTATACCTACAACAAATGAGTACACCTAAAAGTGATCTACAGAGATGTCTTTGTTTTTATCTTTATAAACCAAGTAATGACTTATGTAAGTACAATGACTAACTTTAGGAAGAAGATAATCAGAATTAGGATAGATGGAACAAAATATTGTTGTTAGAAAATAGCATTGTTTACCTTATATTTCTACAATAAAGTTTTATTTTCCAAAACCATTTCTATTTTAGAAGTTTTATAAAATTCAAAAAACAATCAGAGATAATTGCTTCTTTCAAGTGAATCGCCAATTGTTGTGACCATCAACAACCCCCCTTTTATTAGTGTTAGCAATAACATTAATAAATGGGGAACCTTCTAAAAAATCAAAACTTAGCACTTAAGATTGCCTTTGTGTTTTCAATAAAAACATGATATTAAAGCAAAACTGCCAACAATATGAATTCCTAACTTTTCACGCTTCATGCGCATTAAAAAAAAAAAAAAAAAAAAAAAAAAAAAAAAAAAAAAAAAGCCATTACAAGTTTTGAGCCTCCTTATGAAAAGTGTCATATAACCACAAAAGCTAGGAAAACCCTTGTAAACAGAAAGTCTCGAGCACTAAGAAAAACTTTATTAACACGATTTTTAATGATAGCATCGCATTGCAAAAAGGGTAATGGCGGACATCTTTTACACAAGAAACTCTTCGAAATGCGGAAAAGTGAGAATGCGAGAATGTGAGATCATAAGTCTTATAAACTCATCGCATATCGTAGATTTCATTGACCGAAGCGCCACTTAATACAAAATGCCCAAATTTTGCGAAATGCGATAAGCTTCTCGCAAATCACATATCGCAGCTGCCTGATGAAACAATGATTGTTAAAGATAATAAGTTTTGCGATATCGCGATCTGCGATGTTGTGAAGCAAATCCCAAAATCACTTTATCGCAAATCTAAGGGCTCAGAGTTCAATGATAGTACTTTCCAGTGTTCGATGCAAGATTTATGAGCATTAATGTTAGCTTAACGGTCCATTGATGGTATTTATTAAAAATGAGTCAGATCTGGTTTAAAGGACCATCTCACGTAAGGTGATATCTTTGATATGATTTTAAAAATTAAAAGCTTTCCCATCTCCTTATTGTTGTTCACTATTCACCATCATCCTTATTGTCTCTTTGTTATCTACTTACAATTTTCAAGAGCAGTACGCAGAACAACACGTAGAATGTAATGGGAAAGAAAGGCAAAGCTCTCGCATCTGAAAAATCAGAGATGACTCCGTTATTTACAGACACCACTTGTACCAAGGAAGCAAGGATATCTACTTGGGAAGGCATGTACTGACTGTTAAAAGAAGAAAACTCGAGAGTTATGAAGGTTACAGTTATTGCAGATGGACGTGGGTCATCCGAAGCATCACTAACATAGCTTTCTTGCTCGTTTCTGCACCGTATTGCAGCGAGGCCGAAGATAATCCCTTACACTGATATGGTAAAATGGATTATACACTATGCTGATATATCCGACAAGCAATTCAAGACATGGAACCAGGAGGTCATGGGGTCATTTACCCCAAGTAATTTGAAGCGTATGTATCACCTGCCAGAACCCCAGGCTAGTTATAACAAACAGTTTGTGGAAAATTTCGCCAAAGAGAACAAGGATTTGGTAGACTACACAAAAAACTAGTCTATGAAGGAGGAACCATTAAAAGGGATAAAAGTGGTCTGTACGCCATTGGCTCCCTCTCTTCTCCCTATTGTTTTGCTACTACAATGTTGTGTAGACTATTTGAGAAGCCAGATATCAATAATCTTTCATCAGAATGGTTGCCTTTATTGGATGTGGCCACCAATGCCATCATAATGCATTGGGGGCCCAAATTTTATCGGATAATTTAGCTTTTGCTATTTTAAATTATTGAACTAAAATAAGTTTTGTTCAGAGGTTTTACCCTCCATTCTTTTTAGCTGCCTATGTCATGGATGCCATTTGTTTCGTCTCTAATTTTCCCTATCATGGGGTGGAAATGGACAGTACAGAACCCTCTGCCTATTCAGGTTTATCACAAAGAACTGTGGGAATCCAATTTCATCCCACATTTCTACAATATTTGTCACGGAATGATGCTTCCTATTCATAAAATGTTATATAACAAAGACACCCCAAGATTATCCCCAGAAGTTGAAATTGACATTCTCTTTGTGGGAAGGTGGTTCGGGGAGGAGTTATTCGCATACATTAGGGTATTTGGGAGCATTTCTTCACCTCATGTACTTCCTCTGTATGTCCCGGACAAACTAATGGCCCGAGAAATAGATTACCAGAACTGTGGTATTGGGGAATGAGCAGAGAACTCAAGAATTATAAGAAGGCCATTTGGCCTCAATTCCCTGTAGTCTACGGGGATTTTTCATTATTTGATTTAGGGCAAGCTTTTAAAGAGGTTGACAATATGCTAATTCTACAGCTACCAAAGTTTTGAGGGAGGCAGTACGACCCCTTTGATGTTATACAGAATTTTACAATGATGGTTAAAATAAAAGTGTTTACTAAAGAAGATGACCTCTTCGACAATGTCTTTCAATAGAATAGCACTCCCAGAGAAATTCTACATATGGCACAACTTCAGTTTGACAAAGGAAAACTTCAAGAGTTTAATCATTACAAAGAACAAAGATTGGCAAATGTCCCATTGGACAAATTGTGCATTGAACCAATAAGGGAGCCCACTCCTAGTATTAGCATAAGTGGAAGTTCAGGAGAAGAGAAGTCTAAATCAAATTCTAAAAGGGAATTAACTGAAAAATCCGATAAGAAGTCAAAAATTGAACATAGCAAAGGTGAAGGGTCAATCAAAGATACAGCTCAATCCATAGAGAAGCCTGATCAACAGGTTTTGTCCCCAAAACAGGCTGAGACTCCCGCTCCCCTCGCAAAGCCAACAAAGCCAATTATAGTAGATCTAGAAAAGGGGTGGGGGAATTTTAATGAGCTAATCAACATCGAGGAAAATAGTATAGAGCCAATGATTAACCCAGGGGAGACAACCACAGAGATGATAATAGAAGAGGTTATTAATACTCAAGACACAGAGCATATTCTTGTTGCTTCGTCATCCGAAATTGTACTGAAAATAAAGGAGATTCCTCCTTTAGATGTATTTTATAGCTCGCAACATAATGATGTTGTCAGAAGACAAAGGAAGAAAATAAAAATAGATAATGTACTCTCCCCAGAGGCTGGACCTTTGGATGTCCTGTGGCAAGACCCAACTACCGATCCATCAGAAAACCTAACTAGCCTCTCTCAGATCGTAGGAGCATATGCTTATGCAACAATTGATAAAGCAACTGAAGTTCAAATGATATTAAAAGAAAAGGAGGATAAGATCATATTTTTGGAACAGAAACTACAGCAAGCCAGCGTCAGTCGAGAATCAGAGATATAATTGGCAAAACTACAACAGGACTTCCAGCAAATGCAGTTGGATTACCAAAACAATCTGGCCAATAAAGAACAATAGTTACAGGCCATAATAGAACTGCATAAGGACAACCCTAAAATTGAAGAATTTGTCACAGAAGCCCTTGCCCTTAATGACCAACTCTTACAACAGGAAGAAATGCTTTGCCAAAGGATCTCGCAATGGAATTCCCATTGCGAAAAAATCAATAACATTACAAATCAAGTCGTAGATTTACAACTTGATTATGATTTAATTTTTTAGAAAGTTTCTGACTTTTTGAATTGGCAGAAACTAGAGGAAGGAAAAAGAGCAGAATTACCCAAGATCGATGAATCCCACAAAGAAATGCTATTTGCAAAATGGGATGCACAGCTCAAGGAAGCAAAGAAAGTAATGGAGGAGGCAGCAATAGCAGCAAGCAACGCCATCGATTGCATCAACTAAAATCCGCATAAAGCAAAGCTAATATCAAAGACCACTCTAGGATTCCTCCCAAAGGCACAGCAGTTGCAAACAAGGTGGAAGAAAACAACAAAAGAAAATGCAGAGTCAATTAAGGAGATAAGCAAGTTAAACTAGGACACTTACTGGCAATATCTGGTAAAACCACATAGCCAGTGGATGACTCTAAAGTGCCTCATAACCTCCACCAAGAAGATAGCACCAGCGCTCACTGATTCCGTATTCGCAGGTCAATTGAAAGTTGAATTCGGCCAACCGACACTCTTGAAGCCCATGCTGGACATTTGCAACTTAAAAGAACAGATACATGATTTAGTGTAGATACAGTTTTAGTTTGATTTTAGTTCATTTTTGCTTAAAATGAGGATGGTTTTTTTGAACCTCCTCATCTATTTTGTAATAACTATTTTTAGATTTTAATTAGTAGTATTTTAAACCCTCTCATGCATTTAGAGAGGGGTCCAGAAATTTATCAAAAAAAGATTCTTCAGAATGTGCAGTTTGCCCCACTAAAGAGGTTTTGATAAATGAATGGAACGAGATTTATTTATATCTGAGTTTGATGTCTACTACTGAAATGCACTTTTGTACTCTTAGTGGATATTGAATTATTTGAAGATAAATCTATATTGCTGAAGCTCATGAGTAGAACCTATTACCAATGGT
Source organism: Pinus taeda (assembly GCA_000404065.3). Classification (NCBI taxonomy): domain Eukaryota; kingdom Viridiplantae; phylum Streptophyta; class Pinopsida; order Pinales; family Pinaceae; genus Pinus; species Pinus taeda. The sequence continues at coordinate 146,559 of APFE030836268.1, read as the reverse complement.
ACGTTTATCTCCTAATACTTTTTGCTTATGTGCCAAGTGATAAATTATTTTTAGTTATTGATATATGAAAGCTTGAATGTTAAGTTGTCATTATTGCACTTTTGTACAGTGATAACTATTCTTTTTATGTTGAGTGTATGAATGACTCATTACGCGGTGTGTTTATCATAATTGTTTCAACTAATTTCTTATACGAAAAAATAATTTTTAATGGATTCCTTTCTTGTAGTGATTGAATGATCTTTATTACCAATTGTTGTTGGAAATTACTTTAGATCGCATAAGTTAAGCGTTACTCCTGAGATAGTTTAGAGTTAGATGTTTTCCTTCATTAGAATGACATTGCATATGTTAGTCAATAGATAGATTAGATTAAGAATAAGCATTCTCCCCATAAACCTTTAAAAAAGAAAAACATCATCCCGTTAGTGTACCGTCATAAACAAATTGGGAAACTGGTCCCATCACCTCCAGTCGAAGCACTATCCCAAATGGAAAAGGAGTTGCTTTCAAGATCCAGACCGGGTGGTTATCCCCCTTGTTGTAGACCCAATTTTTGGGCCTTCAACAGTCAGTCACGCTATATGTTCCATCATCTCCCATCTCAATGTACTTCTGGAGGTCTTTCTCCTCCAACTCACTGAAAAATACATTTTTTTCCATCATGTGGAATGAAGCAATGTTGTCGAGATACCACACACTACCCATCATTATTCTTTCCATGCATGCAATGATGGCAAAATCAAGTTTGAATTATGAAGCCAAGGCTTCACCCACTACTCCTCCCACGGTCTTCTTTCCTACTTTCTTGTGTGGACATTTCGTGGCATAGTGTCCCAGTTCATGATAGTGAAAGCACTTGATTTTAAAAAAGTGTTTCTTCTATCCCCCTTGACCTAAATCTTCTTTGGATTGGGATTTATTCCCTTTCCCTTTCTTTTCCTTTCTGACAAAGGCACAATTCTCCTCATCATCACCCTTGGATGAGGTTTCATCTCTATTTTTCTGCCTTATCTCCTCAAGTACCAAGTCGAACGGAAGGTGTTCCCAATTTGTAGCTTCTCCCTCCCATTTACTGAATCTTGGTAGTTGTGCCAGCTCTTGGGAAGGCCTAGAAGTTCTACACTTACCATATCATCCTCTATAGTAACACCAACTTGACCAAGTTCACACGGCATTGTGTGAACCTGCTTAGGTATTGTGGAATTTTGTCGCCCTTCTGCATATTAATATTATGAAGCTTTTCCTTTAGTGTCAGCTTCTTGTTGTCACTATTGGTCTGGAAAAAATGTTTCAAGGTCTGCCACATTACATACGGAATCTTTTTCCCATGGAGATTCGAGACAATATGGTCTCGAACTCCCTCCAATATTATCCTCCTCGCCTTTGCTACACACTTCTTCCATTTTGCTAGATCTTTTGCATCAGATGTTGGAGGCTTTGGGATATCATTATCTATGAATTCCTTCAGCCTATTATCTTCCAACACTCCCTCCATCTTGTCCCTCCAAGAAACATAATTCGAGCTACCCTCAAGGGAATACTCGATTCTTAGTCCACAGAAATCCATCCTGCTAGCTATGAAAAGTTGATCCTGCAAATTCGATTCAATTGCAAAGACAAACTTGAATTCTCTTCTCTACTGTAATTCCTACTTTGATACCATGTATAAATTTAATGTGTAGATTCAAAATTTCTCATGAAATTTACTATATCACAAGACTTGAAGCTACTCTACTCATTTGTGGAAAGAAAATCATGATCGAGAACATAAATCATTAACATGCATCAATATTCAACACACATACACAAAGATTTATCTAGGGAAGAAACTTCTCAAAACCTCTTACTATCTATATTGCATTAATCAAATAATAGAGAAGAAATACAATGCTTTATCAAGCCTAAGCAACCTCTGCAGTAGTATATTCTATCTCACAGTCTCACAAGTTGACTCAAGCCAATACTTAGCCAATTTCTTAACCTACCAAGCTCTAATTTCCTAGCACTATTTGATGGCGAAATTACTTGCCTATTAATTAGGGAAATTACTCATTGAGAATTGTGCAATTCCATTAGGCGCTTCAAGTTTGACTTCATGCACCACCTGTACAACCTAGAAAATTCTACAATGATAGTACACTTCCCTTGAACTCCAATATCAACTAGTTAACTTGAATTCTCTACATGCATGATTTAATTTAGGTCAATTTATTAGTTTAACTAGATGATCACTCAGTATAAAAGAAAGTTGCATGCCCTTGACTAAACCTCCACTAGTTCTACTAATAGTGAGAACTAATTACACTGATAATAACTCAAATTAACTAAAATAGATTTCTAAAAATTAGTGATCAATTATGTAGAAATGAACCCAAGTGTCTCCAACTCAAATTCACTGAGTTAACTGAGTGACAAGAACCATGTCACCTTAATTAACTACCTCCAAGTATTTTATTGAAATTCAAATTCAATTTTCTACTAATTTAATCAAAGCAAAATTAAATTAGGATTTTCTTGTTGTTTTCAACACTCCCTCTCCACAAGAAATAGATTGTCAAATACCCCAATCATGGTTCTATGGAACTCGAATTTTCCACTTGAAAAATCCTTTGTCAAAATATCTACATCATGTTCCTCTGTCAAAATGTACTGCAACAACATAATCCACTTTTGCACACAATCTCATAGATGGTGATACCAGATGTTGATATGCTTGGATCAATCATGAAATATTGGTTTCTCAAATAGTTTGATACAACTCTGATTGTCACATTAATTCACTGTATGAACCATATTTAGACCAAATAATACAACAAGAATCTTTATCATTCAAATAGCCTCACATGTTGCTTGACTTGCAACCATGTATTCTACTTCTGCTGAGTTGAGTGCCACAAATCTCTACTTCATGTTGTATCAAGAAAATGTTGTTGACCCAACACTGAAAATTCCTCCTGAAGTGCTCTTCCTGTATGATGGACTCCCCACCCAATCTACATCTGTGAAGCCTCGCAACTTCACTCCATCAGTCTATTTGTACCAAATACCAAATTGAGTAATGCCTTTGAGGTATCTCAACACATGTTTTGTTGCCTTCCAATATAGTTTGGTTGGATTAACCATGTCTTGACTAAGCTGGATAACTTCATAACACATGTACGGTCATGTGTTCACCAAATGCATGAGTGAACCCACAAGCTACATGTAAATGGTAGCCTCCACTTCCTCACCTGAAGTGGCATACTCTTTCCTCTAGTTATCTGCTAGGGGAGTGTCCATGGGTTTTGCTACTCTCCATGTGGAACTTCTTTAGTATCTCATTGGTATAATTTCCCTAAGAGACAAATAATTCCCCATATCCTTTCCATACTTCCAAACCAAGGAAATAATGCATGAGCCCCATGCCCTTCATCTCGAACTCTCTTGCAAGGTCCTCCTTGCAAGATCTAATCAATTTCTCATTACCAATAAGGATCAATTCATCGACATATAACATAATAATCAATAATTTACCTTCTACCAAAATGTGATAAAGGTTTGCATCCTCTTCAATTTTGGTGAAGCCCAAACCGATGAGATAACTATCGACCCTAGTATACCAAGCACAAGGTGCTTGCTTGAGTCCATGCAATGCTCACTTGAGTCTCCACACATGTGAATCTTTTTCAAAGGTATCAAACCACTTTGGCTACTCAATATACACCTCCTCCCCAATAAATCCATTGAGTAATGTTGTCTTCACATCCATCTAGTGGATCTTCCACCCCATCTTCTTTGATAGTACTAGAATTGACTTGATGGATGAGTACCTTGCTATTGGAGCAAAGGTCTCCTCAGAATCAATTCCCTCCACCTCAGAGAACCCTTTGGCCACAAATTTGGCCTTGTGTTTCTCTATTCTCGTGTATGATGTATGCTTTACCTTGTAAATCCATATCGAACCGACCACTGATTTTCCTGCTAGTCTTGGGACCACTTCCCAAACATTGTTTCTCACAATGAAATTATATTCCTCTACCATAACATCAACCCATACTAGTTGTTGCATTGCTTCCTCGAATGAAGATAGTTCTGTCTCAACTAGCTCACTCATCAGAGCCATGTATCTAGTTGATCTGAAAATGAGATCTTAGACTAATATTAAGGTATTACAGACTCGTGTGCATGGATTTGCCTATATTACTTAGTGCAATGGATCGATAAGATTGTGAATAACATAGACAATGAAGCAGTTAAACAAACATAATAGACAAACACACATAACACAACAAGTTTAATATGGAGTTCACCCAAAACACTTGGACTACGTCTCTTGGTCCAGCCTTCAGTGGTGACCTCTCTATTGTGTCTTCAAGAGCAGAGTTTTACAAAATGTGATCTCCAATTAAGTCTCAACACAACAGATACAAAACAGCAGGAGTTTGCTTGAATCCCTCAAGCCTCTTTGAGTACACATACTCTTTCTCTCCTTCTCTGGCTCTATTTCTTCTCTGTATCAGCATTGTGTGCCTTTGTCTCTATCATTCTGTGGCTTTTAAGCCAATCGGCATTGTTTGTTCGTTTCCTCTTATGGGCTCTCTGGCTTCCAGCCTCTGTTCGCTCAAACCCCCCTCTGAGCATTAGAAATCATTGCTAAACGCCTTCAGGTATGGTGGCCACCTGCTCTATAAAGGAAGGACCATCAATGCCTTTGAAATCCTCAGAATAGTCATTCTCTATCTACATAGAGAAATACACAAAAACACGGGAAAATCTGCCAATCTGTCATTTATCGGATTTGAATAATTATTAATTCTTCCTTATAACTCCATCGGGTCTACCTTTACATTGCTATCCCATGTCCACTGTTGATCTATATGATCTTTGATCCAATTGTTGCTATCCATTTCGAGTGGCTTATGCACCCAGAGATTACTCGCCCAAAAATGGTGGTTTCGGAACTCAAAACACATACCATTGCATATAAAAACCCTTTTGGGTCCGTTTTATCGCCCACTTCACATTTCCTTTGTTTTTCGTTTATTTAACAAAAATGTGAATTTCAATTGAAAAACTCGTTTTTATGGAACTCAAAATATATTAAATTCCGGTCATAATCTCCATCAGGTCCGGCTATCGCAAGTCACAAGTGCATCGGCCCTGCTCCTTTATATTGCTCTAATGTGTTAATGCGATGCAATATATCGCAATCGCATGTCTCACGGTTTTCGGTCCTCTGTAAGCCTTTCCCTTTGTGTTTTCTCGATGCGATGTCGTGAGCTAACCTAGGTCATCGATTTGCATGCTTAATCGACGGTCCTCGTTGACTCGCGTTGATCGTGGTCGCAATGTTCATAGGGCCGCCTTCGATAACCTTTGCTTGCCACCGCCAATTGTGATATGCCGATCAGATCTAGACTGTTGATCGGCCAGATCCGACAGCGCTTGTGCAAAGTAGTTTTAAGCCCCCGATAGCTCTGTTTTTCAATGTTTTTCAAGCACGATAGTGTTCTCTGCCATTTTTAAAGGTTTTCCCCTTGCGATATTTTTTAACTATATGAAGACTTAGAGGGTTTTCGGATCCATTTGGATCACACATTCCCACTGAAAAATCTTTTGGACCTCCAAAAGTTGGATTTTAAGCATCGATCAAGTGAGGATACAGCTTCCTCACTTGTCCAATATCTATCCATCTTACACTGCTTGGTTTTGAACCTTTGAGCCCAATTCTGAGGTACTCAACATTCCCTTTGTGCGTTGTTCTCACATCCCTGTCCAGAACTATGTCTCCCTGCAACTCATTGAGATATTTAGGCAACAGATCATCAATAGAAGGCAACTAACTTTGCTCTTCGAGATCTTCAATCAATGAAGGTTCATATGGTCTCAAGTTCTCTGCAATAATGACTGAATAGATATGCATATAAGTTGGAAAATCAAGGCAAAAAGAGTTTTCACCAATTTTCTCAAGTATCTTGAAAGGCCCATACCTTATTGGCTTCAACTTCTTACCTCCACCTTGCATTTTGTCTTTGCTGATATACAACTAGACTTAATCACCAACCTGGAAGCTATGCTCAATTCGATGCTTGATTGCCTTGCCTTGTACTTGGCCTAGCTTCTCTCCGGTTGTTCTTGCACTTCGTGGTGAATTTCTTAGATCTATTCAATGAACTTGGTTGCATTATCCACATCACTGTGTCCATCAACTGTTATGTCTTTTCCAAAGACAGAATCCAAGGGAGACCTTGGTGTAAAACCAAAACAAGTCTCAAAAGGAGATCTCTATGTAGAAGAGTGCTTGGCACAGTTGTAAGCATGTTGCACATAACACAAATGTTCATCCCAAAGCTTGGGATGCTTGCAATAGCCCCTGAGTAACTGGATCACTGTCATGTTGACCACTTCTGTTTTACCATCTGTTTGTCGATGAAATGTTGTTCTCTTCTTCAATCTAGTTTCCATCAATTCCCACAGACTTGACCAAAACTTCCCAACAAATTGGGAATCTCGATCAGATACAATAGAAGTGGGTAACCCAAAATGAACCCATACATGCTGAAAGAACAACTTTTTTGTTTATTCAGTTGTAATCTGCTTGTTACAAGGTATTAAAATATACATTTTGTTGAACCTATCCACAATAACATATAAATAATCATGACCTTTTCTAGACTTTGGAAATCCTCCAATAAAGTCCATGGAAACACTTTCCCAATGACGAGAAGGAACTGGAAGGGGAGTGTACAAGCCTAGTTTTCCATTGCTGAGCTTTCTTTTAACACATATGGCACGCCCTTTAATATATCTAGAAATTGTTTCATGCATTCTTGGCCAATAACAGAGCCTTTGCAGTTGTGCAACTGTTTTACTTACACCAAAATGACCTGATATAAGAGAAGTATGTGCTTCTCAAATTGTGTTGACTCCTTCAGTTTGAGGAATGCATAACTTTCCCAAATGATATAAGAGTTGGTCCTTAACATGATAATCCAATTCTTCTACTTGTTTTCCCTGACTTAAATTTGCATATACATCTTTGAAATATACATCTTGAGCATATTGTTCAATGTAGTTTTCATGCATCACTGAATTATGCTTAAGTATATTAGATGCATTTATGATTGGTCTTGATAACATATCTGCAACCTTATTGTGTATGCCTTTCTTATATCTGATGACAAGATGAAATTATTGTAGAAACCCATCCACCTATAGTGTCTTGACTGTTGCAATTTAGTTTGTGAGTGCAAATATTGAAGTGGTTGATGATCTGTATGTATAATTGTTTCTTTGCCCAATAGGTAACGTTTCCACTTTTTCACACTTTGTACTAATGCATACAATTTTTATCATATGTGGGATAATTAACTACTGCAGAATTAAATGACTCAGAATGATAACATATGGGTTTATTGTGTTGCATCAACATTGCTCCCATGGCATAGTCACTAGCATCTGTTTCAATCTCAAATGGTCGTTGAAGATCTAGCAGTGCTAGTACTGGTGTTGTACTAATTTTTTCTTTTAAGGTGTCGAAGGCTTTCTGTTGTTTGCCTCCCCACTAAAACACCTTGTTCAATCATGTTAAAGCATGTAAGGAAGTTGCAATCAAGGAAAATTTAGCAATAAACTTTCTCCAATATTGTGTTGCTCCTAGGAAACTCCTAACTTCTGTAGCAGATTTGGGTTTAGACCAGTTTACAATGACTTTGACATTAGAGGGATCAATCTTCAATTCACCACCCCCTACAATATAGCCCAAATAATTTAAAGATGTTTTGCCGAATTCACATTTTGATAACTTTACATAGAGATTTTCTCTTTTCAAAACATCTAAAGTCTTCTTTACATGCTTCAAATGTTCTTCCCATGTTTTGCTGAAAACAAGAATATCATCTAAATATACAATTATAAAATCATCAATAAAATTTATGAGTACATCATGCATAACTTTCATGAAAGTGGCAGGAGTATTAGTTAAGCCAAAAGGCATAACTAGCCATTCATACAGCCCTTGCTTTGTTTTGAAAGAATTCTTCCATGCATCTTGTTCTGCAACTCTAACCTGATGATAGCCACTACGCAAGTCCAACTTGGAAAAGTAAACTGCTTCTTTCAACTAATCTAATAGATCATCTATTAACGATTCTTGATCATTATTTTATTCAGTGCTTTGTAATCAATGCACATCCTCCACGAACCATCTTTCTTTCTCACCAACACGATTGGAGATCCACATGGTGATGTGCTTGGTCTTATGAACCCTTCATCAAGCAGCTCCTGTACATGCTTCTTGATCGCTGCTTTCTTTAAAGCGGATGACCTATACATTCCAATGTTAGGCAATGGAGCATCTTGCTGCGAATGAATATCATGTCCTATTTCCCTTTTGGGTGGAAGACCTTTAGGTTCTTGAAATAGGATATCATATTCTGAAACAACTTTATCTAAATCATCTTTTTGTTTAGCGTCACAACCTTCAAATACATTGGTTTCATCAGGGTCTTTTCCTTTACAACCATTAGTAAAAATTGCTCGCATGAATTTACAATTCTTTTCATCTGCCCTGAGTTTATGAGAGAGTAGTTATTTTTGAGTTTATAAGCTCTTACAATATATCCTATTCCATCTTTTGTGAGTTGATACTTATTTTCAGTTCTATAGAAAATGGTTTTTCTATCATACAAGTAAGGACTTCCTAAAACAATACCACATAAAACTATATCCAAGTCAACCTTATCTACAAAAGTTGACCCAAGAGCAAACCTAAGTTTACATCGTCTAGTCACTTGTAGCTTTGCTTTATCACATACCCAACCTAATGGATATGGCTTCTTGTGAGGGGTTGTTAGTAAGCCCAACTTCTTTACAATTGTTTCAGAAATCAAGTTTACTTGTGAACCACTATCAAATAAAGTATCAACCTTTTAGTGCTTGGAAATAACTTTCATATGAAAAAGCTCATGTCTTTTCCTCTCATTATATTCATTATCAATAGATTGTGCAGAATTACTTGTAGATGCTTTAGAATTTTTACCTTTTATACCTTTGGTTGTGACTGTTGTTACATCACCTGAGTCTGACCCCAAATCTTTCTAAATAGCAACAATAGTATTCTTCTTTTTACCACCGAACTTCTTGGGTTTTATCTCCGGATGTAAATACCAGCAGTGTTCATCATCATACTCATCCTTCTTGTAGTAAGTGCATGAAGGTTTTTCTTTATATACAGTGTTTTCCTTCCTCTCTTTCCATTTCTGCTTCTTCTTTTCCTTGTTCTTGCTCGCAGAGGGTTTTGATGATCCCCTAATCTTTGGGTTCACATTCTTGCCTCTAGCCTCTAGATGTGTAGCCTGAAATCATACATCATCTAGGCTAGTGGGATTAAACATGAGAATGGTGTGCCTCAAATAGTTATGTAGACCACCTATCTACTTCAGCAAAGTTTCAGGTGAGTCTAGAGAAATGCCTAGAGTTAAAGCTCTTTTTCTAAATTCCTGGGAATAGCTTTGTACACTTTGGCCCTATAATTGGCAAAGAGTTTTCTAACTCATCATTGCTTGCTACATATAAGCTAGTGGATAGAATTTTTTGTTAATGGCAAAAACAAATTCATTCCAAGTAGAAAGAATTTTACCATGCTTCTTCAAATTAGCTTGTGTCCTGCCTTCCCACCACACTAGGGCAGTTCCTCCAAGGCGAAGGCTAGCTAGCTAAATCTTTCTCCTCTCTAAATCAATGTTCTGCACCCTGCAATATACATCAATATGCCTAATCCAATTATCTAGCTTTTTTGCATTTAATTCTCCACCATAGATTGGCAAATCAAATTTCACATCTAATTTAATCATAGATGTTTTCTTATTTTTCTTTTCAAGGCTAGGAAATGAGGATGATGGAGGTGATGGTGGAGGAGATGATGGAGGAAGTTTTTCCCCTTTCCCTTTGCCCTCTAGGGCATCTAGAGAAGGTTCCTCTGCTCCTTTGTTTTGTTTGGAGGTTGAAGTACTTTCACCTCGACCTTTCTTAAGTTCTTGATACATCTCTTCCACCACGGCTCTCATGGTCATGAAACTGTCCATGAACTGAGATTCTGATTCCAATGGGGTTTCTTCTGCCATTCTCCCCCTAGGATAGACTCTTCCAATTTCTGGATTAGCCTCAACAAGTTCTCCTTCTCCTACTTTGAGCTTTGACCTAGTTAGCATTCAACAATCTAACACAAGCTTGTCTAACTTTAGCAAACCTAAAGTTTTGATACCACTTGATCTGAAAAATGAGATCTTAGACTAATATTAAGGTATTACAAACTCATGTGCATGGATTTGCCTATATTACTTAGTGCAATGGATCGATAAGATTTTGAATAACATAGACAATGAAGCACTTAAAGAAACATAATAGACAAATACACATAACACAGCAAGTTTAATATGGAGTTCACCCAAAACTCTTGGGCTATGACTCCTGGTCCAACCTTCTGTGATGACCTCTCTATTATGTTTTCAAGAGTAGAGTTTTAAAAATGTGAGCTCAAATTGAGTCTCAACACAATAGATACGAAACAACAGGAGTTTTCTTGAATCCCTCAAGCCTCTCTAAGTACGCATACTCTTTCTCTCCTTCTCTGGCTCTTTTTCCTCTCTGTCTCAGCATTACTTACCTCTGTCTTTGTCATTCTATGGCTTTTAAGCCAATCAGCACTGTCTGTTCGTTTCCTCTTCTGGGCTCTCTGGCTTCCGGCCTTTGTCCACTCAAATCCCCCTCTGAGCATTAGCAATCATTGCTAAATGCCTTCAGGGATGGTGGCCACCTATTCTGTAATGGAAGGACCATCAGTGCCTTTGAAATCCTCAGAATAATCATTCTCTCTTTACACATAGAAATACACTAAAACACAGGGAAATCCGCCAATCTGCCATTTATCAGATTTTTTATATTATTAATTCCTCCTTATAACTCCATCAGGTCCGCCTTTACATCATTGTCGCATGTCCACTATTGATCTATATGATCATTGATCTAACGGTTGCTATCCATTTCGGGTGGCTTATGCGCATGGAGATTACCCACTCGCAAAGGGTGGTTTTGGAACTCAAAAGACATATCGCTACATATAAAAACCATTTCAAGTCCGTTTTAGCGCCCAGTTTGCATTTCCTTTGTTTTTCATTTATTTAACGAAAACGCGAATTTACATTGAAAAACTCCTTTTTACAGAACTCAAAATATATTAAATTCCATTCATAATCTCCGTCGGGTTCGGCTATCACAAATCGCAAGTGTATCGGCCCCACTCCTTTATATTGCTCCAATGTTATAATGCAATGTGATATATCGCAATCGCATGTCGCATGGTCTTTGGTCCTCTGTAATCCTTCCCTTTGTGTTTTTTCGATGCGATATCGCGAGCCAACCTGTGTCGTCAATCTGTGCACTTGATTGATGGTCCTCGTTGACTCGTGCAGATCGTTGTAGTAACATTCATAGGGCCGCCTCCGATAACCTTCACCTACCACCACCGATTGTGATATGACGATCGGATCTAGACCATTGATCGGCCAGATCCGACGGCTCTCGTGCAAAGCAGTTTTAAGCCCCCGATAGCTCTGTTTTTCAATGTTTTTCAAGCCCGATAGTGTTATCCACCATTTTTAAAGGTTTTCCTCTTGCAATAGTTTTTAACTATATGAAGACTTAGATGGTTTTAGGATCCATTTGGATCACTAGTGTACCAATCTGGTGACCTCCTCTGCCTACATTGTGATGTGCATGCTCCCACAATCTCTTTAGCATGATGCAATAATATGTTAGCTTCCCTAGTCCGCTTCCTTCCTTCTCTAGGTGTCTTTGCTTGAGTGGATGTTCCACTCTCTGCTCCTCTGCTTATGGATGCTCCACAACTTCTTGAGTTTTTTCCCCAAACTCAGAAGAAAACCAATAGTCTTGATGATGGATGCCCTTTGGGATTTGAAACGTCAACAAATTATGATTACTACTGTGGATAATCCGAACTTTCATTCAACAGAAGTTAACCACAGAAGTCTGAAATCTAACAATAATGAAATCTCTTATATAGTCAAAAAATTGACGGTAATCAATATACCACAGTTGAACATTCTCCTTAGCACAATACTGAAATCTCTCGTATAGTCAGAAAATTGATGGTAATCAGTATGAGGAATTAGCTGAGTGATCTGAGTCATGACATTCAGAAAGTTTGTTTCCAGAAGTTGTCACAGAAATTAGAACATCCAATTCTTAAGGTCAGTTTCTAGAACAATCACATTAGGATAGTGCAGCCATATCTGAAACTCAATGTTATGACATTTCTCGTATTTTTTTTATGATAATTAAGTTAATGTGATATCCAAAATAAGTTTCTCGTATTTTTTCAATGATAATTAAGTTAATGTGATATCCATAGTAAGTGTGTGCGACCAGAAACAACGTGATAATATTCAGTGTCATAAATTAGTCTGAAACTGAATGAAACAACATTTCATGTAAGATGTTATGACTAGTTGGTGGTTAAAATGTATAAATATACTAAGTGGATAACAATCGTTTGATCCCAAGTCTCATCTAAAAAGAGTTGTGAAGAGGCACCGTTGGGGATTGTCCATGGACTGCAACCTGATCCTTCAATAACTCTCTGAAAGGGATATCTGTTGTAATTGTGTTGTTTGCACTATATATCCTTGTTAAATGTGTACATATTGGGTCAGGTACGCCTGTCTGGCAACTTAATGAAAATTAAAAAAGCTAGTAAATGAATCACAATGTACATGCTACAAGACCTTTTATAGTGTAAATAGGAAAGCTAGTTGAACAGATGTAGCAAAAAGGAAGATGATTCTTCTGTACCAAGAGGACACACAAATTTATTTTAAATAGCAAACTGTAAATGTTACAATCATCTTCAGACTAGGAACATACTGTTATATACCTCCACATGTAGTCCCTGGACTGAAAATCTGAATGCTACTTGTAGAAGTTAGTTTTAAATGATAAAACTAAGGTCCTATCCAGTCGTACAATGCTCCCTTTGATCACCCCATTCAAAGAGGATTAGTTAAATGGCTACTATTTTGTTTAGCGAGTTGTGGCATTTAGCCCCCGCCAGACATACAAATAACCATTTATCCCTTGAAAGGAATTGGAGATCACATTGAATTACACCATCCAAATCACTAAATGTCCATCAATTCCTCCAAATGCATATTTCTAGAGTTGCCTGTGGCATTCTCAATATATATTTAGTATCAGTGCCGGTACGTCCTGACTACTTGTTCAATGTGCCTCCGACACAGAGGACATTCTGATAAGCGTGATGAGCATGATGTACAGCAGCACATATGGCCACACCTGTTGCACCAACAGCACACCCACTTAAAAGACTATTAATATGAAGCTATGCAATCATCAAGTTACATAAGCCTGAAAACAGTTTCTACCCAAAAAAGAGGTTCACTGTAAGAAGTAGAAGGATGAAACATACGGAACAAAGACTACATTATATTCTTGCTCCAAACATATTATACACAGAGCTGGCATGGGATTGTCCCTTTTCACTTCATGATCATGTTGACTCCCTGCATCATTCTGAACCCCTGGACAATTCAAATTACTTGAAAATTAGTTATAGCAAAGATACTTTTTTTGGACATTCTATGAAGAATAATTCTAGGACAAATCTGAAGTAACTGCAACAAATTCTGGAGCTTACCTTCATGGGCATTCTGCTCCCTCCGCTGAGCTGCAGCTCTCCTTACCCTACAGGAAACAAATTTTAATTGGGCTGACATCAAATGAATAGGTATTTTCGATGGTATCATTTACACCAAAAAATATGAAGTAAATATAAGCACTCAACCTTCTTTGCCATTCACGGTGCCTTCTCCTTTCCATAATATGCCGGATGGCATGTGTTGTCATTAAATACAAACCGAAAATGGTTAATCCCAGAGATGCAAACTTGTACCACCTGATGCACAAGCTCCTCTATAAGTACATTCTGTGGAACAGAAACACGCAATATTCACGGAAAAAGAGTCTTGTAACGCAAAATTTTCAAAGGAACTAACTACCTTGCCCATTTGCCAAGATTTGCAATAAGTTGGTCAATACTCTTTGGGGAGACATAAAATGGCCCTTTGCGAGGCTTCTGAATTCGAATTGTCCCTATGTCATCTTTCATGGCCTACATAAAAGTACAGCATGGAGAAAACCATGTTATTTATTTCAACAAAGAATTCAAAATTTTGCTTCTTGATTCGAATTGTCCCTATATCATCCTCCATGACCTACATCAAAGTACAGCATAGAGAAAATCATTTTATTTATTTCAACAAATAATCCAAATTTTTCTTCATGGGTTTTCTAGAACAACTACTGATTGATTCCAAACATTCTTTGCTAGATGATGGGAGACTCATTATGCAAACAGTCATAGAGGATTGGAGATAAATGAAACTGGCCAAAATAAGTCATATACTCTAAGCAATTGCTTTAGATTTCTTGTCTATTCAGTGCTCTTAAACTTTAAATTTTAAAAAGAATCAAAATCAAGCATCCTCAAATAAAAGTATTATTGGATCCCAATACAACACAAGGAGCTTAAAACGCAAATTAGTCTAGGGGAAGACAATTGGATCGAGGCATTGCCTTTGAAATTGGGAAAAACCATCTAAGGTTCTAATAAGCACTATGCAAGGTCAAAACGGCAGGCTTGGACCAGCTTAGCCATTCTCAAATAAAAAGTATTATTGGATCCCAATACAACACAAAGAGCTTAAAGTGAAAATTTATCTAGATGAAGACAACCGGATCAAGGCAGTGCTTTTTAAATTGGGAAAAAACATCTTAAGGTCCTATAAACACTAGGCAAAGTCAAAAGGGCAGGCATGGACCAGCTTAGCCATATTCTCAATGCAACTTTGGTGTTTGCATTTGGAAAGATATTTCTGGTCATAACAAAAATGGCACAATTTCTAGTCTTCAAGTTTCCTTCATGGCATTGTTGGATAATCCTCTAGAAACTAAATGACTAAAAGGAACATCCTTTTAGTTAACAATGAACATCAATAAGTATCAAAATTTAAAAATCAAGAGTAAGTCAAACGCCAAGACAAAGTAGTGTAATATGTAGTGCCAGGCACTGAAGTTCCAAATAATCTTTTATCCTTGCCATTGTCTTCACACGGTCATCAGGATACTCTCTCACATAGTAAAATTGCCCAGTCCACCATTTCAACAATGACCATAGAATCTCAACAGTTCTTTCACAATTACAGGGATACATGAATAAACATCAAAAAATCTAATATTATGATTTAAATACATGGAACTGTCTTGTGTCAAGCACAACAATACCTCACCAACAACTGTCAGAGTAGTGCCTGTGGGAAGTACTTTCTCGACTCTCTTCACTCCAAGCATCTGTTGTAATAACATTCATTAAATCAACGCAATGACTGACCTTCAATACTTCTTTATATAATGATAGTATTTCAACAAAGCATAAATGTGAAACACAGACCTTAAGGCCTTGCAAATAGTCTAGTGTACCACGCACAGGTGACTGGCCAGATTCTTCAAAAACTTCACTTGCAACAGTTAATTCTAAGCCCCTTGCTCCACGAGCACCAACAACATATACACTGCCTGTTCCATCCTCCTGAAAATAAATAGACATCCGAGATAGAGAACATAAAAGCATATGAATTGCAGAAATATATATTAGTAAGGCTCCTTAATGCATTTCTCACAAGATAGTTTTGAAACACTGGGCTCAAATATTTGTATTCTGATATGGTTGAAAATGTTGATAGGTACATACATCAGATTTGGTAGGATGAAAATGGAAACAATTACCAGATACCATGGGACCTCTTTACTTGTTGGAAGCATCAAAGCAGAGTCTGGAATCCAGCCCGCATCGCTGTGCTTTAAGAAATGTTGCTCAGCCTGGTATGGAAAGCACAACACTTTACTTCATTCAATATAAAACAGAAAGCATGTTATATTGTAACAGCATCTGAAACCACAAATACCCAAAACCATCAAAAGGTGCAATAAAGCTAAATACCGTCTCCTCCAAAACAACGCATCTGAGACTGCTGTTTTGGCAATTAATTGGTGTTTCAGATCCCACCCGTCCAATAACCGAAACAACCAAAGGTAAGACTTCACATGCTGTATCCAGAAGTAAAGCTGCAGCACAAGATTATGTCGGTTATTCTAGAATACTCATTTCTGAAACGAGCATGAAATAATGATCTTGAAGGCAGACAAATTGAAAATCAATATATGATATCACAATACTCCTTTTAGCTTTCATGAACAGTATCCATCCAAAACAACAGTGAGATACATGCTACATAACTCACATGCCTTAATCACGTTCAAAAATCCATCTATTTTACAAATGGTTAAAGGGATAAATGATTGAAACAAGCCAGGAGCAGTCACTTTCAAAATCCATCTTTATTCACAAATGGTGCAAGGGATCAATGGCAGAAGCAATGTTGGGAGCAGCTGTTTAAGTGAAGAAGGAGAAAGTCCAGAAGCATTTTCGCTTGACAACATAGTTTAGTCAGGTGGCTGACTGCAGGCCCTTGATGAAAACCATTCTCCGCTCCTAAGACAAAGTCAGGACTCTGCAATCAACAAATGAGGCCACTATTTGCACTGAGGACGGTTTTGTCTTTCTGAAATGTTCTGCAAATGACAGCTATT
Source organism: Pinus taeda (assembly GCA_000404065.3). Taxonomy (NCBI): domain Eukaryota; kingdom Viridiplantae; phylum Streptophyta; class Pinopsida; order Pinales; family Pinaceae; genus Pinus; species Pinus taeda. Next base: position 129,834 of record APFE030836268.1, on the reverse strand, counting down.
AAACTGGCCCTCAAGTGTTCTCAGTGTTCCTGTAGAGGTTCAGTCTCTCCATGCATTCCTCAAGCAGAGAAGGCAAGAGATATGCCCTGTGCAAAGGTTGATTCAGTCTTTGTCCATAATGAATAAAACCATTCTTTAGAGTTCAACTTGATTGTGCTGGTCAAATAGTTTTTGACCAAGAAAGCAATTGAAGCCTGAAATTTTTTATTCATGGCCAACTCTTTTGGAAGGTAAATAAAGGAGGTGCTTTCTTAGAAAGAAGGCCTTGGTGTTGGGAAAAATCCGGCCTCCTACTGAAGCCATGGGACCCAGATTTCAACCCAGCAATGATGATTGTGATGAGCACAACAGTGCAGATGAAGCTCCCAAATCTTCCTATCCATTTTTGGGAGGAGGAAGTTTTTGGAAAGATCAGTAATGCCTTAGGAAGATACATCAATACAGAAATGTGTTCACATATACCAGGCTTTGTGTGGAACTGGATCTCCACAAAGGCCTGCCGAACTGGTTAGCTTTGGACCTTGATGGCTCACACTAGGTTCAACCATTAGATTGTGGAAATACAGACTTTAAGTGCAGCATCTGTCATGACATGGCAATTCAACAATCTAGAATTGACCAAACAACCAAGGAAATGTTGCAGTATCTTATTCAACAAAGGTGAAAGGTGTTTCACACTCCTACTCACTCACTTTGTCACCAGAAGTATATCAGTAAGACTGTTACCAAGAAATCCTCCTATGTAGATTTTGGAAACCAAATAAATCTCAAGGTATGGATTACAATTATATTGAGTTACTGTTATTGGGATTTAAACCAGATCAAAAGTCAGAATATGGAAGGGCCCTCTAAGGCGTTACGAGTAAGATGCTCAACTAGTGGCATCAGTACCATCAACTAAGCTATTTGAACAATGATCAAATCATAATCTTCTGAGCTTAACCAGTTTACAAATGACCAATTTGAGATAGAGTCATTTCTTAAAGGTCCGAATGAGATGGTTTGCATATATTGACTGGTGGGCTCTAGAGAACAATACCTATCAACATTTTTTGAGAGATCTTATGAAGCTGCTCAGTCTGTTCATTATGAGAAATAAGGAATGGATTTTGGTGCCAAGCCAAGTGATAAGAAGATAAGTGACAGTGGGACCATGAAGCAGGATGCAAATGCACAATGTAGTAGGTCTCTAATACCAAAAAATGTGGCAAATTCAATGCTCATGTTGTCATGCCAACTAGCAGTAATTATAGGGGTTTCATGCATTTTTTCTAAGGAATTTAGGATGGTAACTGATTGTGTTGCCTGTGTATTAAGACAGCAGCCTGTCTGTCTTTGTGTAAAAGACGAAAAAGAAATCAGGTATGCTCATAGGAGCCATACACTCAGAGCAGCTGTGTAGGCAAGCCAGAGAGCATTGTAACTTGGCAGGACACTACCGTTTGGGCCCGTGAGCCAGTTTAGAATAGTGGCTTCTAGAAATTTTCCTGTAGGGATGAGGGTTAAGATAGATAATAGCTGATTTTAACTTCTAGTCAGGAACTTGTCCATGCTGTTGATCCTGTAGTATTTAAAGAAGGGGCAAATGAATATATTGACTCTGATTGTTGATCAGCAGCCCATGCATTGTTATGCACTCTCTAATCTGCTATCATTATGTGTAAAACTCTTCTCTTGATCCCTCCATTATAAGGCTGTGTTGCAGAAGCTATTTCTCTGTTTGTTACTAACCCCTCTTCAGATGTTGGGAGGTATTCTTTCTTTGTTTAGTAGTGAGTTAAAAAGTGGACAAAATTCAAACCTTCCAGTAAGTCTATTTTTCCCCAGTAAGGCAAAACACTACCCTGATCCAGTCATCTTTTTGCAATCCAGCAATCTGGCTCTTCTTAAAAAGTGTTAGAACCTGTAAGGGCAAAGTACCATGGTCAAAGTTCCCATCAATCATGTGGAACTATACTTTCTGGAAAATTGCTACCAGATTTGGGGAAGACTTTCAACAGAAAAAATGTTGAGTTTGTTCACTTTTTAACTTACTCCATTATGTTAGGCTGGAACTAAGTTACCAGAAACGTCCCTCCCAACACCTAGAAATGCCATTTAGCATTTCGGAAACAGAAACTCATACGAAATGGCACTGATACGTTTCTGATCCATTTCAGTTTTTTTGGAGACGGCAGATCCTATTTCTGAAACGTTTCAAGCATTTTTTAGGGTTTTGGATCTGTTCCCCCATTGGTCATGCCTCTTAGCATTATCTCACTGTCGTTTGGATCTCGGAATTTCATTTTCATTGCTTGGTAGTTCATCACAAACCTTCCCAACGAGTATAACTATTGTACTCCCAACACCACATTAGTATCAACTAAATCTATTACATAAAAATCACCAGTAAGGGTATACTAACCTAATGTGATGCTCAAACATGGAACTACCTTTGTGCATGTCATATAATATCCATCAACTGCCCTTACTTCGAAGCCCTCAAATTCTTTGGTGAGAATGCCTCTTCTTACCACTATGGCTGCATCAATAAAGTTGTATGTTGCTCCACCATCTATCAATGCTATGATTCCTTCCCATTGTATAGCACCTTTGATTTTGAATGTGTGATATTTAGGAACTCCTGAGAGAGTGGCGATAGTACCTCCTTCGATCCTCGGAAGTGGCTTCCTTGTTGATTTTAGGGGTGGTGCTTCTTCATAAATGCTAAGCTCCTTGCTTGGTGGTTGTGTTGTATCACTCTCACTATCGCTATTGGGCAGTACTTCAATGCAGTGAATATTACCCTTTCCCAAACATCATTGACCTGGTTCCCAAGGTTCTTTTCAAGTGAAACCAAGGTTACTTGGGAGCAGGAGCAAAAACAGAGAGCGGGAGCAGAAGCGGGAGCAGAAGCTCCCGGTTTGGGAGTGAATCAGGGAATGAATTGTTATATAATATATATTTTTTTATATTTTGATGCATAATGTCAACAAAAACATGTAGAGTGATGAATTAGATATATAAAAAGCATAAAAACGTAGATTGAACCACATAACATCAATCATCTAGAAGTTATAATCTTCATCAACCACGTCCACAAGTTAGTAACATACAACATATTGAGTCTCATGATTCATCAATCTTAAAGTTTCATGCTTTCAAAATTCAATATATAATATTTATCACCATTAATCACCAAAGTTGTACTTGTAAGCTAAGTGTAACCATTACAACAAAGAATATCTAACATGAAATGAAATGAAATGAAACAACTTTCAAATTTCACAAAGCATCATATTCATAGTTCATTACCAATGAGTTATAATTGCCAACTTCAAACTTAAATTGTCATACATTGTTTACAAGAAATATCATAATAAATATGAAAAAGTCAACAGTTATTAAATATCATAATAAATATGAAAATGAAATGAAACAACTTTCAAATTTCACAAAGCATCATATTCATAGTTCATTACCAATGAGTTATAATTGCCAACTTCAAACTTAAATTGTCATACATTGTTTACAAGAAATATCATAATAAATATGAAAAAGTCAACAGTTATTAAAACTACTAGAAACTAGAAAAGACAAGTAAATCTATTATCTATAGCTTCCTCTTGCCCCAAGAAATGTCTAATTTCTGAGCAGGTCATGGTACTGGTGGTCTTCTAGGAGTCTCCTCCCGCATAGTCGCACGACCAGAACCAAAAGGCACATGCCCTCGACGTGAGGATGTAGATCGAGGTGGTGGCAGCAAAGAAACAATAGTTGGAACTCGAGCACTAGCACTACTACTGGATGATGGGGGTGGCATGGTTGTTGTTGCTTCATCATCATCTCTCAAAAGTTTTGCTTCCAATTCTTCAAGATGTATAGTGCCATCCTCCAAATTATCATCCTCTGGGTGGTTGTCCCAAATTTTATATGTTGGATCCTCATAAGCCTGATCACAATAATGACTCAACAACCTCAAGTTGTAGTGCACATAAACCAAGCTTTCTGTCTGGTTTTCATTGAGTCTGTTTCTTCTCACATTATGTATGAAGTTGTAGGTGCTACAACACCTCTCTGCAGAAGTATTTACAACCTATGAGAGAAATTTTTTTGCCAATTTTGGCAAAAGTCCCATGCCATCATATGTTTCCCACCATGTGAGAACCAAACAAACGAGTGCAGCTAAAGTATTTGCCTAATTCAAGACACAAATTGGCACACTCCTCCTTGTCAGGTACCAACTTGTCTAATGCTTTCATATATCCTTTAGATACCTCTGGATCTGTATGGGGTTTGATCCTAAGCCCACCCCTAGGTGCAAGTTGGCCCAACCAAGATTGAGAGTAGTATTTTGGCATAAGGATATACGCCAAGGCATGTAGGGGAACATTAAGTTTATTCCACCGTGCACACACACAATTGTGAATCATTGTATACAAGTTGGGATCATTTTTCTGAACAATATATTTTATTTGCCCCAACATGCTATCCATCTGCTCATACACCTCCCCAATCATTGGTTTATCTGTATCTGCAAAACGAATCATGTTATAAATGGTCTTGATGAATTGCAATACTTCCCTCACACGTGCCCAAAACAGACCATCAAGAGCGATTTCGTCCACTTGTTCAAAACCTTGCTTGTCAACTGCATTTGGAGCCTTGTCCTTTAATACTTGCCAGTGTTGACTTGATAACATGCTAGCCAATGACTCTCCTACCTTCAAAAGGAACCTGAAGGTGAGGTAATAGCTAGCAAATCTAGTCTTCACAATCTTCAACAGCTCCAATCTTGAGTGACTGCGGAAAATCCCATGGGTATTGCTATGATTTGTAATAAATTTTATCATTTGTTTGCCTCTCTTGTACAAATCACCAACCCATTTGTATTGTTGGTTTTTGTTCTTAATAATATCACGCATAAAAAGGTTCATTGTGTGAACCAAACACCCAAACCAAAATATGTTGGGGTATTTACCCTCAATAATTGCTTTCATTACCTTATAATTAGTAGCATTATCAGTGATGACTTGGATGACATTGTATGGCCCAATACGCTCAATTGTTTCAAGTAATGGTTCTGCAATGTTGATGTCAGTCTTGAACTTCTCTGAGTAATCATATGTTGAAAGAAAGATGGCACCACTAACAGATACAGCAAGAACACTTATCAATGGCTTTCCTTTTACATTTGTCCATCCATAAGATATAATGGACACCCCATGCACAGTCCAAGATTTGTCATCTTACTCAAAGAATGTGATATTTTTGCTTTTTCATGATCAAGTCCAATGGTTCTAGCCTTGTCATACCCAGGGCTCTTATATCCTTTATGGGTATCATTTATGGCAAAAACCATTTCATGCCAATAAGGTGAGCAAAGAACATTGAATGGTATCCCCACATGCATAGAGAAACTGGTAAATTTTTTAATTCACATCATTCCTACACCCTTCAGGAAATATGATATGATTCTACGCCTTAAAGAGATGTTTGTTCCTATGCCTCCATATCCACTGCCATGGGAGGATGGTAATGGAGTTCTTTGTGCATGTCATTGTGAGCTATGTTCAAAGAAACCCTTTGATTTTTTAGATTTCTATTGGGCTTCCTCCTTGTCCTTGTATTTGGCTCTTTATGTTGCTGACACACTTGTACAAGCTTTGATTCTTATTTGTTTATCTCCATCCCATGGCCTTTTCCCACAGGGGTGCCTTCTGGCACGGGTGTATGAACTTGTGTAAATGTTGTTGCAATGGGTGCATGTAAATTTAGTGGTTCCACCCCCTTTCCCTGCTTCAAACCTAATAACATATTTCATCAATGGGGTTTGGTCTTGTTTAATTTTTGAGGCCTTATCATCTCCACTCTCTTCCTCCTCACCAAGGTACTCCACTCCAAGGTTTTCATCAAATCCACTATAACCCACTTCTTCATCCTCTTCATCATGATCAACTCTCGTTCTACTCTCCAACACCATAATAACAAAAAAGGAAACAACAACAAGTAAATGTCAAGCCATATAGCCATGATGTTTGAAGTTTGTCTGCAAAAAAATGGAGAAATGGGAAAGGGAAATAGAGAAAAAATATATATATATTTAGCAATGAACATATAAAAAACAAAAATGCTAGATTGGAGTGTAGATCCTACCTCTTTGGCCTTCAATCCCAAGCTCCAATCTTCCTTGCAAGCACCTCGAACTCCTCCAAGCTCCTCTCTCTTGCTCTCTCCAAGCTCCAAACTCTCTCTTGCTCTCTCCAACTTGAAAAACGATAAACAATGGGAGGGGAGAGGGCCTTTTTAACATTTTCCCCCTTCCCCTTCCCTCCCTTTCCTCACCGTCTGTTGCTCCTCCCTCTCTATGTGCCGACCGACCCTCCCTCTCCGCTGCAGTGCTCTTTTGGGCACCGACGGGAGCAACTTTTTAAAAGAGTGAGCGGTCGGGGAGTGATCAAAGAGGGAGCGGTTGGTAGTGATCGCTCCCCGACTGCTCCCTCTTTTAAAAAGTTGCTCCCAAAGCAAAAGGGAGTGGTCAAGGAGCAAAAACTCTTGACCGATCACTTAATGGCTCCCTCAAAAACAGGGAGCAAATTTTTTTTAAAGGGAGCGCACTCTCGAGGTCACTCCCGAGCGGAGCGCGAACCGGGGGCAGGTTCGAGGGGGCGCTCCCCTACAACCTTGACTAAAACAAAGCTTCTTGCTTCTAAACTAGTTTCGAGTCTCTTCATCCAACCAATCCTTCTTGGTTTTGTTGTCTAGAGATATATTCTTGCCCTTGTCTTATGGAGGGACTTGTGGCATGGGTAGAGTCTTCACTTTTGGTGTTGCACCTCTCATATCTCGAGTCTTCTTGATAGTGTCATGTAGGGTTGCGGGATTGAATGCCTTAACCTAGCCCTGTAGAGGTTTAGTTAATCCTTCTATGAAGAGCATGATTAGTCTTTCTTCAACTATGTTTGTGACAATGACTACAGTCCATTCGAATTTTGCAATATACTCTTATTGTGATCTGCTATGTTTGAGTTGTACCAACTCTCTAAAGTGTATATCTGGTTCCTTCTGATAAAATCTATCTATCAATCTTTGTGTAAAGTCTACATAAGAAGTGATGTTTGCATGCCCCAACATAACCAGTCCATGATACCACCACTCATGGGCTTCTCCTTCTAGGTGTAGTGTGGCAAATTGAATAGTGTTTGCTTCTAACATTGGACTAAGCTTGAAGTACGTGTCCAATTTTTGCACCCAAGCCCTTGTTGAACATTTAGATGATCCATCAAAAGAAGGGAGGGATAGTTTACTTACCCTATGCATTAAATCAGAATTAGGTCGTCCCCTGGGTCTATTTCAATATTTAATGTTGTTGTATTCTTGGAAAGTCATAATTGCCCGAGTATTCTTTCTAGTGTTGCATACTCTCGAAAGTAATCATTAAAAAGTCCATTTGGCTTTGTTGCTACTTGGGTTGCTATTGTCTAACTTTTTAAAAATTGAGGAAGTAAGGGTCTATGACTCCTTCCACTGATTGTTATGTTGTGTGTTTGAGTAACCGCATTGGAGGTGCCAAGGTTATGGTCATCGCGTCCTTTAGTACCAACCCTATTACCTACATTCAATCCACTATCACTAAGATTGTTTATGGCTTGGACAGTAGCCTGAGCCATCTGTTCTTGTCCTTCCAATAGCACGTTGGTCATTTGTTGTTGCTACTAGAGTATTGCATTTAGTAGGGCACCAAGATCTTATTCCCTTTGCCATGTTCTATCCCCCATAGCTAGTTGATGGGTTTTCCTTTTTTTTCTTACAGTGACATTGCTTGTATCTTCTAGAAGCATACAAGGCTCATGTACTCACAAGCTGGAAGGATGCTTTTGCTCTGATACCACTGTGATATCCTAGGAAAAAAAAATCCTATGGTTTTCAAATAATTAGAGTTTCCAATAAAATCCCTTTGTTCATTCAGAAGAGAAACAAATAACTCATTCAATACATTATAACATGATCCATAATAATATCACTGTTCATTTCACAATAACAATACCATTGCTCCTTCAACAACAATATCACTGTTACTGAACATATTTAGTGCAATAGTTCACAGTATGGTAGTTCAACCAATCAAATACAGTTCCAACTTCAACAGAATGTAACTAATGAGCAATTGCACCCTATCTACGAATGACCTAAACTGCCTGTACAAATCCGCAAACTAATAGTTGTATACAACTTGGACTCCTTTGTAAGTTTTGATCAGAGAATTGATGGAATAACCTCAAGTTGAATCTACACCAGGAATATTAATGGTCAAGCCCAAATTCCTCAAAATGTCAACGCTTCTTGTTCCAAGATCTATTGAATCTATTTTCTACTCACCTCAGGAGACTCCTCCGAAGTCGTCTCAAGGTTTGTACTACCTCCAGGAATTTTCGAATCTACCCCAGACTTATAACCAAACCTCCGACTAGCTTCGGGGAGGACTCAAACTCTGCTTGGTATACCCTCGGATCTGCTACAGCATCTAACCATATTTCGTCTAGCCTCAGTGGGAGCTCAGATTCTAATTGGTATACCCTCGAATCTACTTCAGATTATGCCCAGATCTTCGTCTAGCCTCAGGGAGGGCTCAAACTTCACTTGTATAGCCTCTATTGGCACCCAAAACAATGTGAATCGGTCAAGAAGGATTTCCTAGGTCTGCCTTAGGGTAATCTCACACAATTACGGTCTCAGAATCTCGTGTGCCTCCGAAAACTCAATATTTTGGCCTTAGAAAGATTTGTAGATTTTCAAGAAGTAGGTTGATTGGCCTCAGACTTTACCACAAACACTTCATTGCTTCCTTAGAATAGTTACTTCTTGTTGCCATAACAAGAGAAAGGTGACTAAGTAGGGTGGGATCACCTCCACCGAAACTAGTCAAGGAAGAAATGGGATATTAAAACCTCAGAGCCTCAAGCTCAAGAAAACAAAGGCAAGTTAATCTAATCCAATGATGCCTCAAATGATTCTAACCCTCTTGTATTTATAGATTTCCTTGAGAGGATTTTTCTCCTCAATTAATTGAGTGAGGTTCATAGCAAACCCAAACTTTGGGCTTTTTTGCCCCAACTACCCCAAAACATGTCCTCCACTGCCCAAACATTGGGTATTTTGGGGTTTTACCCTTTATCAAGGACTATAACCTACGGGGATTGATAGGCTACTTCGTCCCTTGGGCCTATTGTTGCCCAAGATGTACACCTAAATGTGGGAAAAGTCTTCAACCCCACAAGGTGTAGTCTTCAAGGTGCAACACTCAAAAAAGGGGTTGTCACCTATTCCCAACTCTCTTCTTTTAAGCTCTCTCCTAGGTAAGCTATGGGGGGTAGTCCCTAGAGATGATTATTAAAAGAAAACTTGTTGAAGACAACAAGTTCTAGGAGATAAAGGGCAAGGGGATTACCACTCAATATAATTTGATTATAAATTAAATCAATTGGCAAGTATAAATGTTTATGAGCAATGCAGATATTAAAGATATAGATTCAATTAAATTAATATGACATCCAATAAGATAAAAGATAAGAGACCAATGTCTTAAAATAAAGTTATAATGCTTGCAAAATAAGAAAATGATGCTTCAAGTTACAAGATAAGCAATGTTGCAAGACAAATGTTAGTAAGATGATATCACAATATTAAAATATGAGCAATAGAAAGACTTGCAAGGTAAATGAAACTTATACTTGCAATTTTAAGAAGAAAAAAAAGCTCAAATAAGATGGAGTTGATATAAATGGACAATGAGAAAGTAACTAAAATGACAAGTACAAGACCAATATAATGCAATACTTGCAAATAAAATGAAATGCTCACAATTCAACTTGTACAATGAACAAATGCAAGATGAGACAATATTATGTGAGTGTGTGAGACAAAGTGGTCTTAGCAAATTTTAATTATATGTCTAATCTATGGTGAGACTTCCCCTCAATTTCTCAATACTTGGTAAGGACTGAGGTGAATTGCAAGAAGGCTAGGACAAGGAGACGCTTATTGCGTCATTAACGATAGCCACCTAGACTCTAAGACAACCCACGTGCCTTTGTTCCTACAAAGGCTCGACCACAAGAGAACTGCGAGGTCACGTGTTTTAACCTTTTCTCCAAACTCATATTTATCAAATTGAATCAAAGTTAGGAAGTATTCTAAAATTTATATCAACAAAGCTTATGCTTGGGGGTAAATTTTAGAAATGCAAATCTAGATCTGCAAGTGCAAATGAGATGCAATGTTAAACAAATGCTCCAAATGAGATTAACCACAGTGCTTCAAAAGTGAAATGCTTCAAATATATCAATAACAAAATACAATTCCAAGCCCCAAGAGTTAGCTCAATCGGTCAATCAAGTGCCTCGCTAATGGGAGGTCACAGGGTTGAATCCCGAAAGCTCTTGGGGTCAGTGCAGTAAATAGGCTGAGGGGTGTGACCCCCTTCGGGTGGGGTCCACCCTAGCGTTGAACAACCCTGGACGTAGCGGACCCACTGACCATGGGTATTCGTGAACCAAAAGTGAAAAAAGAAAACAAAAAAAAACAAAAACAAAAAACAAAATACAATTCCACTTTCAATTGATCAAATTAGAATATGCATTTTAATATGACCAATAAATCCCAAACGGAACAATTGTGAATTCCTCAATAAAGCATAAGTAAATGAGATTTAATACAAATTAGTTCAAGTGTCAATTAGATGTAAACGTTAGAGAAATAACACAAGTGCTTCAATAGAAGCCAACATGCTCAAATGTGAAATGAATGTGCTTTTAAGAGTGTCTAATGACAGCTAGAGCAAGTGTGAATTATACAATGAAGCACAAGTAATTAAGATCAAGAGAAAATTGAAATGATAGCAAATGAGATTTCTAATTAGATTCACTTGTTAGAGAGATACTACTTCAACTAGAATGCAAATGAGAACAAAATAAGAGCTACCCAAATGCAAATTGGATCAAGCAGTTAAATACAACTAAGCTAATTAGACAATGAGTAACTAGAAGATTAGATTAGAGAAATTGGATCTAAATGCAAGAAAACTAAACTAATTTAGGAATCAATCAATCAAGAAGTTCTCCTACTAAATGAGGAGAAGGGATACCATGGGGAAAACCCCAAGCTCCCACAAGAAGATATTATTTTATTAATATTACAAGGAGAGCCCCTCTTAGATAGAAATAAGAGCTCTAAATTGTCAAGGAGGGTTACAAAAATAGATCTTTGAAAGAGAAACCCCTCCTCAAATCACAAGAATTGAAAGAGGAATTTTACAAGGCTTTTAACAATGATATTTCCTCAAACAATTTATCAATCCCCTAAAAAAAATTGCTTAAGCTGTAAACGTCCAAAGAATGAGGGATTTTCACACCAAAATAGAAGGAAGGTCCCTCTAGGCTTGTGGCCTAGGAGTAAGAGGCCTTAAAAGTAGTTTGGCTTCTACAAAAGTGATTTGGATCTTAAACTCGAGCCAAAAATCATATTTTCTCCAAATCGATGTTGGAAATCTCTTGTATCAAAATTAATGAAATTTATTTTGATAAAACCCTTGGAGGATTTTCGTTTGGGAGGAAAGGAAACCCCCTCCTATGCTTGCAGCCGAGGAGAGAGAGGCTCAAAAGATGTACACAGCTCCCCAAATCAAAAATGATGAAAACGGCCTCAAAAGATTTCGTCCTCCTTGAAACACTAGCCATCTAGGAAAGAGGGTTTAGATCAAGCGAATGTAGCCTCAAAATTTCGAACTCTCTTTGATCCTCAAGCTTTACCTGCTTGAAAAAAATTGCAAATTTTTTCAAAGAAAAAGCCCTTCTCCCTTCAGATCTGCAAAGAAAATAGATAAAAAAACCCAAGAAATATATACAAGATCTATGAGAGAGAAATATATGTACAAGAGGGTTAGTAAAATATTTACAAAAATTTACAAAAGTTAATCTAAAGGGTATGAGGACACCTCCGCCCTTTAGAAAGCTAAAATAAGCTTTTAAAATAGTAGATCTATTTAGTTAAAGCACATTAAATGAAATAGATATAGATTTAAATAAATAATTTTTACAAGCTATGGCCGATAAACCCCACAAAAAATTATGTTAGATAAACCTTTAGCAGTAATCAAAGTAGGCGCTTCGATTTCTATTATTATTAACCAAATGGCAAGTGAAATAACAAAATTTTATTATTACTAGTAAAGCATTGGAACAAAATTCAAAAAAAAATCGATAGAAACCAAAAAAAGAACACCACCATGAATTCACCCCCAAAGAGTTCCTTTATTATTCAGAAAAATAGATTACAGAGCTTCACCAAACCAGTAGCTTGATTAGAATGATCATGGATTAGATGTTACAATGAGGAGCCATGGGCTTAATTTATAGAAAATATGAGAGAGGAGTCTCCCTCCAAGTGAAACGGCTAGCTTCCTTGAGCAAACGGCTAGGTCCAATGGTTGATACATGTCAAATAAATCATAACCCTTGATTTCTTACACAAATCTCTATGAGGAGATTCGATTGGCCTTGAAGACTGAGCTAGATGGACCAAAATCTTGATCCCAAACCACCAAAATATTTTCACATTTTCTCCTCGAAAATCCCTCATTAAAATAACCTCCATGCGTTCCTATAAAAATCGACTTTTGATGGGTCATGGGCCTTTTTCTTGGACCATCGAATTTTTCCTTAGACCACTGCTTTTTGGAAAATGGAAATCCCACAAAATTTTGACTTGATTTAATATCTAGGAATTTGCATCTTATTTTTTATAATTTTCACTTGGAGAGAATTTTTATTTCTCTCATTTTAATTTTTTGGATAATTTCCAGTGAATTATTTGCCATTTTTTTGCCAGAAATTAGAAAATATGAAATTAGAGGGGTATAGACATATTTTTCCACCCTCAAAGTGTGTCTAGATAGAAAGTTGAGGTGTTCAGATCTAATTTTGAGGACTCATACCCCCTAAAACTTTTGTAGACAACACTTGTTACATTTTACATCAAGATTACATATACAAATTCAAACGAGCGGGGAATTTTGACAATTAAAAATCAACACTTAGACTCCACCAAATTCTGCAAGACTTTAGACATGATCTAGCATGGCATTTTACATTGACTCTAAACACTAGGACTCACCTAATACTTTACCATCAAGCCTCATTCTAGCTTTGGGGGATGTGTGGGAGAAAAACTTAAACACGAATAATTAGCTAAGGAAAAAAAACTCCCTAGTGTGAAAACTCTCTAGCAAAGATATTAAGCTATCTGGGTGTGTTACATGGCTTTATATTCATGATACTCGAATTATTTTTACATCATCCCTGCAGGGCTGCAGAATTTGGAGTACAACATGATGACCTGAAGTTGAATGATGATGACGAAGTTCTGAAATTCTGACTAGTCTGAACATGATGGAAAACTCTGAAATGTGCTTTGGCATGGACTCTTTGAAACTTTATGTAGTTTACACTTGAGTGGTCAACAGGACCAATTAATCGCTTGGGGACATTACAACTATTTACTCAATTCATTGTCATATTGCTTAAATTATTGTGGTTTTAGATCAAATATAGCTCACATTGTCAACCCTAAGCGCAGAAATTTACTATGGATATTACAGTGGCGTGGATTAATTGCTTACGGGAGGAAAAAATAGCCTAACGAACCTAGTAGGCTATAGTCTTGATAAAGGGGGAAAACCCAATTATTCAATGTTTGGGGCAACATTGGGTAAAATTTGGGTCGACTGGGGCAAAAAAGCCTAAATTCAAGGTTGCACTTGCAACCCCTCATATTAGGGAGAACCCCATAAGAAAATCTATAAATAAATGGGAGTTGGAACCATTTGGATCATCAATTTGGATTGGAATATCTCTGATTTTCTTGAGCTTGAGGCTCTGAGGGTTTTAAGACCCCTTCTTCTTGATTAGTTTTAGTAGAGGTGATCCCACCCTAGCTAATCCCTCTATCTAGTTTCGGTGGAGCTAATCCCACCCCACCTAGACACTATTTTTTCTTGTTTTTGCACAAGTCATTGGAGTAGTCTAGTTTGCTTTAAGAATTGAAGACTTTTACCTTGTCCTGGCACAGCGTATTCACTTGGAATAGCTCAGTTTCTGCTTTGGCTAAGCAAGGAAGCACTTCATTGTGATTTCTTATTGGTCAACGAGTTTTGTGGTATGTCTAGTCCCCACAAGCTTGATAAAAAGGAATCTGAGTCAACGAACTTTCCCTCTGCACTTATCCGCAGTTTATCTAGATTAATGTGCACAAAGCGGGAACGAAATAAGGACATTTTTTGGAATCGGGGATGCAGAAGCATCATTTTCCAAAAATCTAAGAAGCAAAGCGTCTCGGAAGTGTGTGTATATATATATATATTTGCATTTATATTTTAAAAACATCCAAAATACCAAATTAGTTGTAGAAGACATGAAAACATGAATATTTTTACATAAATCAAGATAGATATGGCATCCATGGTACATCAATGATTAAGTATTCCAACATCAACCATCTACAATCTAGATTCCTCTTCTCTTGTCTAGCCTTTGCCTCTACTTCAATTCTATAGGGATTTTAGTCAACATTGCCTAATTTTGATCAAATAGCTTAATCCAAACCTTATAATATGGTAGAGAAAGCTTAACATGCCTGACCAATGAAAGAATAATTGCTAAGGCCATGACAAAGGAGTTCCACAATCAATAACACCAACACTAGGGTACATATAGGGCTTGTTGCTCTTGATTAAATGCCAATCGCATGCTCTCATACATGATATAATCCAATGAAACGCCACAATCCCATTGATCCTGAACACTGTTAAGTCTGCTGAATTTTGAATGGGATATGAAATTCTATTTTCTCCATATGAAGTTTGATGAGGTTGGAACCACTCTCAAACATCCTGAGTCATTTCATGGTAATGTTAAAAATTTAAGTAAAAGTAACATTCTCCTTTATCTTTCATTTCCATCATTTTCTTTTATCTTTCATTTCCATCCTTTTACTTTAAGAATTTAACATTACCATTAGGGAGCATCAAGGGGCACCTTGGGAGTATTCGGAAAGTGTAGTTCCTCGTAAAATAGTTCAAAATTTCCAAAAACAAAAAAAGCCCCGCGGAACCGTCCACCTTCTCTCGGATCTGCGGTGGATACACGCCCGAACCTCCACAGATCTGCACCCGATCCTTTCCGGATCCGCAGATCAGGAAATAGGAACCGCGGATCGGGCCCCAACGAATCCAATTTTGCAAGAACCGCCATAAAAAGGAGGAATCGCGGATCCGATTTTCCGATCCGCAGTTCCACCAAAGGATCGGTGGCAGATCCATACGGGACGCGGATCTGCCTTTGGATCCCTGGGGTGGGGGGGACGGTTCCTGCAACACTAATCTAGATTCGGAATTGGTGGTTGAGGGAAAACAAGGTTGTGAGACAGGAGATTTGCTGAAGAAATTAGGGAAATTTCGACAACAGCAAATTACCTGGTTTCAAGGACACAACTGTAGGGGCTGCAGCTGTAGGGGCCACAGCCGCAGGGCCAAAACTTCCAATTCGGACACAGTGAATCTGAATTTCATTATAGAGGCCTCTTAGTGTCCGAACTAAATGCTGGTTTATTCTCTGAGGTTGACTGGAGGTTATTTAAGGAAGTGGACTGTCAAAAATATTGATTTTCTAAGGCAGCAGGCACATGTTCTTGGATTAGAAGGTGAGCAGAACTTGGATTGGTCAGTTGTTTCATCTCAGTCAACCAGCGCAACCAGCATTACTCTCAATAAGGGAAATTGATTAAGGTAGGGTTCTGCCACAAACCCCCTTGTCAATCGAGTGAGTTTGGAACGACATAATAGCATTAGGAGTCTTGTAGTGTTTACAAGGGAAATAGTGGGTTACTGAATTAGTTAAATAATTGATGGCCATTGTTAGAACTTAGAACAATTGTTCTGTTATAACTTATTGAAGGTTGATCGACTGCTTGCAGTAGCCTTGGATGGATTGTGAATTCTGACTTGTGTTGTTGGATACTGTTTTACTCAATTCAATGTCATATTGTTTAAAATATTATGGTTTTAGATCAAATCTGGTTCACATTGTCAACCTTAAGGGCAAAAAATTCCTAGGGATATTAGTATTACAATGGTATTAGAGCTAGCTCTCCTGCCAGCCTGTAGGGTTATGCGAAAATGTGGCAGCAAGCATTAATTGCCCCATTGGGGAAGGAGAATGTCGAGTTTTTTCAAAAATTCAAAGGTCGTGTCAAAGAAAGTATTGAAAGGCGAAATCGGATTAAAGCACGGATAAAGGCACACCCAAATGGTTGCTCATGGCTATACAAGAAACAGATAAGTGCCTGCAAAAATCTAGCAGAAGAGGAGAAGAAGCATGATGATGATATTCAAACATCTTTTTCAGATCTTTTAGCAGTTAAAAATGCTGAATATGGAGACAATACATGACAGCAAGTGTGGATTGGTCAACTCACCACAAAATTTGTGACTCAGTGGAGAAGAAGCATGATGATAATATTGAAATTTTTGCTTCAGATCAATTAGAAGTTATAAACCCTGAATATGCAAAAGATAAAAGGCAGCAAGAGCAGATTAGTCAGGGCGAGAGTGAAGGTGTGAATCAATTTCACTGCATAAGTTGTGATTCAATGGAAAAGAAGAACGATTGTGAATATCCCAAGACCGAACTCCATGAGCGAGATAGTTACAGGAGAGAGCAATTGGCAAACCACGGAAGGGATTTATTAAATGAATGTCCAAAGGGTCGCACTGATGTAAAGAATAGTGTGAGATGCAGAAGAGGGAATGCAGTGCGCGAAATCGAAGGAAAATATTCAAATGTGAAAGAAGAAAAGATTGATACCATGAAGCGAGAAGAAGAAGATACTAAACACAACAACCAGCGTGAAGTTGAGCATGAAAGGATTCAACAAGACGAGAGCAATGTGACTCTTAAGACCAGCACAGCCCTAGTTTGAAAGTTTCAAGCCCTAGCAACCTTCCACATACTCATAACCATTCCAGGAGCTCTAATCCAATGTGCTACCAGGAGTCCCGAAGGTATTTGTCACCTGAAGAGGCCGCTCTTGAAGAAGAAAGCTTCTCAATGTATTGCAAGCCTGTTGAGCTGTGCAACATCCTTCAGCATCGAGCTTCAAAACATCCTTTATTTCTTCAAAGGAATTAAGTTACAAAATACAGTAAAAGTAACAAAGGCAAATTAAAATGACATACATTTTCTGGACATGTGAGCGATGAAGTATCAAGAAAGAACTTCTGTCCTCTATAAGTTTTGTTGTCAAGTTCCATTCATAACTCTTTAGATGATTCCTCAGTTTATTGGTTGACTCGTGCATGCTTACTGAGAACGTCAACTCAACAGGGATGAAATGAACAATCCGCAGTTAATTTTATATTACCTGAGATTGGGAAACTTTAAGTTGATGTAGATGCTCATAATCTTACAAGATTAATTAGTTGTGCAGACCATAAAATTGTAAGCTGTGGGAAGACCCTGTTGATGCCTCAGCTAGTGGGGTGCACAGGACGAGATCTGTGGGGCAAAGTAGCCTTGGGTTCACTATGTAGTTTTTGGCAGAAGTCCCCAAACAAATTGGGAGAGAGAGTTGATATGGTTTCTATGGTGGATTTACACTCTAGCAACCTTGAGCATGGTGTGTTGGATGATGGGAAGAGCATAGTTTTGAGGACACCTAGTAACATAAAAGGTTTGAACTCAGTGACACGGTTGCAAGTTATAATATCAGCCAAGGAGATGGGACCAAGAGAGAGGTCTCCATATAATTCCTATTCTTATAACTGTATCTCTTCATCTTCACTGCTGCACATCATTCATTTGAGGGCTGGAAATGTCAACTTTAATTACACATATTATAACAATATGTCACAGAAGATTCTTCCTACCCATTTTGTTTGGTGTGTTGTACCAGCTTCAAGGGTTTACGACTGCATTTAAATCCTTCGCATGATCTATTCAAACTTGAGTTTTGGGTTACCAAAGACTATCAGGCAGTAAATGTGTCTCTTAAGAATGAAATTTGGAGATATGAATGAAAAGCTTGCTTTTTACGATCAAGATCTTATCCACTTAAGAGATGGCACATGGGGATGTGTAATGCAATCTCAATACATCACCAAAATAATAAGTGTCCAACCAATCAACAATGTTGGGCCTTTCCCAAATGACTTTGTCAAAGAAAACTGCAGTGACTACCCTTGAGACCTACACTGAAAGTTTTCCAATTGTCACCATTCCATCTAAAGAACCCTCTTCAGTAAGCATTGTCCGTGGCCAATCTTCAGATAGGATAATCTCAGGAGGAAGAAATCGTGGTGAGCAGTTGCAAGATGGTTATCTCCTGCAGGAATCACCTACTAGGGAGGCTAATTGCCAGCTTGATAATGCAATTGAAGGTGTTAATAATGGAGTAAGAAACTAGAAATGCTTACCAAGGGAGAGAGTGTGTTACCATCTGGAAGGCATCAAATGGAGAGTTTAGTGGTGGATAATGCTTGAACTGCAGACTCTTTAGTGACTGGCATCCAAGGCCCTACAGCGACTGGTCTATTTTTGTCTGCTACTGTGCCATCTATAGCTAATGAATGTGATCCCCAGATAAGTACATCCAACCTAGCGCCACCTTCCATGCTTCGTTTTCAAAAAACAAGAAGATCATCTGCTGAGAGAACTGAGTCACAGAATCATGCTGTTAAAATTGGCAACTAGGGCCAAATTCCACTTTGGACATCTCATTTGAAGAAGACAATTAGGGCATTGAATTCCTCTTTTCGAGAGGACCAAAATAGACCTAAAGATCGTCAAATTTGGATAAGGAGAAGTGGGTTATTGAATTTATGTTTTCTCACATGTAAATTATCAAGGTTGGTCTCACCTATATGACAGCTCATCTAGCCCAATGGTCACATCTCTTGACCCCCATTGAATTGTATATATAAATATTCCTCCCCCATTTTACACACATCAACTTGCTTGAATATGTGTCTGAGGCAGCCGAGGTCTTGATGGAGGTTGATGGACTGTTTGTTTCTAGGTTAGGGCCAAGATTCTCCATGGTGGACATCCGCAGGTCTGGACAGATTTGCATGGGAAATTTTTACTTGCTAGTCCAAGTTCAGTAGCAGAAAGGGAAGCCGAGGTTGTTTGGAGTAAGTCTGGGTTTATTTGAGAATGGTTCTGGGCTCATTTCAGGTCCGAGTTTGAAGCAGAGACTGCCACCTTGCATGAGGGTCGATCTAACAATGCTTTGAGCCTAACCCTTGGGACTAATATCTCCTAGAAGCAGGCCGCACTTGTCTAGGTCACTTCCTGCCAGGCCGCAGGCCTTGAGATCTTTGTTCAGGAGGCCGAGTATCTACAGAAGGGAGGCCACTGTCTGCTATGCTTGAACAGCGAGTTGTATGGTCCGGTTTTGAAACTTAGAAGAAGATTAAAGAGCATCTAATTGTTGGAAGATTTGTTTGAAGGAAGGCCGCAGTTCATAGAAGGTTAGAGAAGTATGGATAGGGTGTTGTAGCTGACTATATTTGTGCCCTAACCAGTATTCAGAATTGCAGAATAGAAGACTCCAGCCCTTGGTGCCAGAGTTGCAGTTTGATTGAGTCATCTTTGTGTTTAAGGGCTTTGATATCAGATCTTCTACTTGGCAAGTCAGTATTGACTTTAAATCATTGTACTCTATCTCTCTCACTCTGCTGAACATTTGATGATTAATAATAAGAAGATTTCATCAAGGCTTTTCCCAATCTTGGGGTTTTTCCCCTGGCTTGAACCATATTCTTGTGTTCTTCTGTCTTGGCTTGTCTTTAGCATTTATCATTCATGCTCTTTCATTATTTACTGTGATTAATGTGATTGCTAATGGATTAATGGGCAAATGGATGAATGAAGTAACTAACCTAAGCAAAGAATATGTTAACTCAAAATTAACACATGCACTAGTCCAAAACGACAATTTTTTCAATCACACAGAGCACAGTTAATGGCCTTGGAGCGAATATTATCTGCTGGAGGTAATGAAGATAAAGTTGATGATGGCATCGCAGATTTTGAAGACTGAAGGATGCTTGATGATTTTGTGGATGTGACTACTCGTGCATCCTTGGAATTCATTTGTTAGAAAGCAATGCGTACTAGCAGATGGCCATATCCCTTGGGCATGTGAGGCATTTTCAAAGCTACATGGGTAGAAAGAAAGGGGCCACAATTTGAAGGGAGGCCTCATCTAAGCAATGAAGTTGATGTTGCCAAGGATAAAATGTCTTTGAATGTCAAGGGTTCTTTATATTGTTGTAAGGGTAGCGATGGATTATGCTTATGCAAAGATCCAAAGGAAATTCTCTACAGGAAACCCAAAGGAGGATGTATTGTTAAGTACAGGGGAAAAGACAGTTATGGAGGTTTTAACATCAGCCTCAACCCAAACTTCAAACTGATCACTTGACCAATTCAAGGAATTCATGGGGAATTTTTGCAGTGGCAAATATTCGTGATAATGACAAGGATGGCGAAATGCCAGGGGTTGTTGCATTGCTTGTTTCGAATGAGAGTAGGAGGTTTGGAAGTACCAAAAGCCAAGTGAGCAGTCTTCATTCTTGAAAGCAAGGGGACAACTTTTGCAACACCCAGGTTGGCCATTGCTTGAGGACAAGCAATGTCAAAAAGGGGGGAACTGTAATGTCCCCTATGGATTAATCTCTTATGGGAGGACAAAGTAGCCTATCCAACCCCGAAGGCTATAGTCTTAATAAAGGGGGGGAACCAATGATCCAATGTCTGGGGCAACATTGGGTGAAATTTCGGGTCAACTAGGACAAAAAAGCCCAAATTGAGGGTTGCACTTGCAACCCCTCACATCAGAGTGAAGTTGTGAACCCCATGAGAAGAACTATAAATAAAAGGGAGTTGGAAGCATTTTGAATCATCAATTTGGATTAGAATATCTCTTATTTTCTTGAGCCTAAGGCTCTGAGGGTTTTAAGACCCCTTCTTCTTGATTAGTTTCAGTGGAGGTGATCCTACCCTAGCTAATCCCTTTGTCTAGTTTCGATGGAGTTGATTCCCCCCCTACCTGGACACTCTTTTTTCTTGTTCTAGAGTAGGTCAATGGAGCACTTTGCTTTGGTTTAAGAATTGAAGATTTCACCTTGTCCTGGCACAAAATATTCACTTGGAATAGCTCGATTTATGCTTTGGCTAAGCAAGGAAGCATTTCACTGTAATTTCTTATTGATCAATGAGTTTTGTGGTATGTATAGTCACCACAAGCTTGATAAAAAGGACTCTGATAGTAAACTTTCCCTTTGTGGTAGCCGCAGTGTATCTAGATTCGGAATTGGTTTTTGAGGCAAAAAAAGGTTGTTAGACAAGAGATTCACTGAAGAAATTAGGGCAATTTCGACAACAACGAATTACCTGGTCGCAACCATAGGGCCAAAACTTCTAATTCGGACACAACGAATTTGAATTTCATTACGGAGGTCTCTTAGTGTTCGAACTGAATGTTGGTTTATTTTTTGAGGTTCACTGGAGGTTATTTAAGGAAGCGGATTGTCAAAAACAGTGATTTTTTGAAGCAATAGGCACTTTTTATTGGATTAGAAGGTGAGCAAAACAAAAACTAGTTAATCTAAGAAACCGGATTCATCCCTTTGCCCTCATGTCCCGAATCGAGCGAATCAGACATGTCCCTCTGATCGTATCCAATTGGGACACGATCATGTCCTAATTCTGGGACACAAATCCCGAAAAAGGGGCTCATGCACGGTGTTAAAAGGCCGATTTGGCCATTCTATTTGCACATTTACCTTTTGGATTGGTTGTGGGTTTGTTGTGGGTGTGTGAGAGCAAAGAGCAAAGGGTGTGGGAGCATTTTCAAGGAGATTCAAGAAACAAACAAGTGCATTTTCTCTCTATTTTTTTTGCATTTTTATTACAACAGTTTGCATGTGCATTTCTTTCACAAATTTGTGCATTTTTTGTTTATTTTTTTTACAGCATTCATGACTCAATCAAAGGCAACAGGGAAGGGGCAAAGGAAGGGGAAGAATGTCCCCATTGGAGATGCCCCTCTTGTTCCAATTTCATCATGATTTGCAAGTGTTCCCTCTATTGCAAGTGGGGTTGCAACAGCAACTTCAAATGTTGAGGGAAGACAACAACCTCAAGATAGCAAATATCCCTTGTGGAAATATGTCACAAGAGAGCAAGGGCCAAGTAGCAAGATGAAGGGAGGAGGCAATGTTGCTTGGAAATGCAGTTATTGAAACAATCATTTCATGAGCACATATTTATGTGTGAAAGCTTATTTGTTGGCTTTACCAAGTTGTGGAATTGCAACTTGTACAAAGGTGTCTTTAGCAAAGAGGAAATAAATGGAAAGAGAGGCCCATGTTGGTAAGAAAATGTGGCTGCAAAATCTAAAAAAACATGAATGATGACCCCCTTCCATTCTTGAGGAAAAGCAGCAACAAATTCTCATTTGAGAGTTTTGCAGGGGGACAAGCAGCAAAAAGAAAGGCAATTGCACTTGGTCCAATGGTCAAGATTTTTCAGAAAGAGAAACGGGAAGAGCTTGATCTCACCATTGCCTTTTTTTTCTATCAGAACTTCATATCCTTTAATGTTGCACGCTCAACTCTATTTATTGAGATGTGTCGAGCTCTAACTCAAGGGGTTCCATCGGGGTATGTGCCTCCTGAGTCAAAGAAGCGTAGAACCACATTGCTGACAAAGGCAAAAAAAGAGGTGGACAAAATGCTTGAGCCTATTAAATCAACATGGCCAACATCTAGAGTTAGCATTGATTCTGATGGATGTACAGATCCAGCATGACACCCACTTATCAACTTCATGGTGTCTTCCTTGAATGGTCCAATTTTCTTGAAATCGATGGATGCACTTGGACAATACAGGGATGCACAATATATGGGTGAGTTGTTTATTAAAGTTATTGTAGATGTAGGTGTTGATTCTTGTGTGAAAATCATTACAAATAATGCACCTGTTTACAAGGCTACTAGCATGATTGTGGAAGCTAAATATCCACAAGTGTTTTGGACACCTTGCAATGTCCATTCATTGAACTTAGCACTTATCTATTGCTTATGATGTGCTTTGGATTGGAAGCATTATTAAGGATGCACGACATATCCACAACTTTGTACAAACTCATATAAATTCCCTCACTATCTACAAGGAGTACACCAATCTATCATTGTTGAAGATTGCAGATACACAATTTGCCTCTTCATTCATAATTTCATTATGTTGAAGAGGTTGAAGGAGGTCAACACCACTCTTGGGGCCATGGTTATTTCGTAGTTTTGGTCTTTTTGGAGAAAGACAGATCAAGCAGCCTCAAAAAGAGTGAAGGACACAGTGTTAGATGATTCTTGGTGGGAGAGGGTAGATCTACTTATTAAGATCATGGACCCTATCATTTCTTTGCTTCGATTTGAAGATACAGACCAACCCATCCTAGGAGAGGTTTATGAGAGATGGGATTCCATGATTGAGTCTGTGAGAAGCATTATTTTACAAAGGGAGTGCCCCAAGTATGAGACATCATCAGAGGCCTTCTTCACCACCAAACAAGATATTCTTGTTAGCAAATGGGACAAGAATTGCACACCTTTACATTGTTTGTCTCACTCATTGAACCCAAAATACTATAGCCATGAGTGGCTGAATGGTGGAACTTCCCACCAATGTTTTAAAACTCCGACTCCGACTCGGTATCGACTTGGCCGGCTCGATTTCAATGACTCGATCATTGTAAAAAATATATTAAATATTTATTTTTTATAAAAACACATAATTTTAAAGATTTCCATTCATGTTTCCAAACACACAGCATTAGAATATAGATAGAAGACAACATATGATCAAAGCGGGCTCATGAATATATCCATTATATTAAAATGGCACCCAGTGCACTGTCCAATACATACACCATGATGATATAGAGATCAAAACAAAAACACATAACCAAGGAGGATAGAAATGGCCTCTACAACAAAAGTCTGTGACCAGTACCACTGGCTACTGCTAAAGTTGCCAACGTCATCTGGCTCAGTGTTACTTGGGAGCGAGAGCGAAAACGAGAGCGGGAGCGACATTTTCGGAAGCTCCCGGTTTGGGAGCGAATCCTGGAGGAGTTCGACAACCAGTGTCACTAACATCAAAGTACATAGAGGGATTGGCGCTCTTGATTAAATACGAGTTCCATACCCTAATACATGACAAAATCCAATGGAAACATTGCAATCCCCCAATCCTAAAATCCTGAAAAACCGATAAGTCTACTGGATTTTGAATGAAATCTAAAATTGCACTTTCTCCATATGAAATCCAATGAGCCCAGAACCTCTCCAACATCTTGAGTCATTTCATGGTAATGTTAAAAATTTAAGTAAAAGGATGAAAATGAAGATTAAGAAGAATGTCACTTTTTCTTTAAGAATTTAACATTACCATGAATAGCATAGCCTTAGTAGGGCAATATGGTCAAATAATAGGGTTTGGGAGAGGGGAATGGACCCCAAAGACTAGCAAACTAATTCATAAACCCCTTTGGAGTCCCCCACACTTAGAAATTTTTTTTAAAAGAATCAAAAAAATGTGTGTTTTTATGGTTCACTGGCCACTGTCAGCGACCCGGCCGAGTAGTTACAGATCCAGCCGAGTCGGCCGAGTTATCACTGACTTGGCCGAGTCATGCTATGACTCGGCCGGGTCAGTCATAACTCGACCGACCGAACCAAATTTTCTGCCGGATTGAAAAAAAAAATTCTGACTCAGACCAACTCGGCCAAGTCGATTCCGAGCTAGCCAGATCTTAAAACAATGCTTCCCACAAATTCCCTCCTCACATGGATGGTGAAATTTCTCAGGGGAGGAAAGATGCATTAAGGCAGATTTTTCAGGATAGAGCATCCCTTGATGAGGTGGAAGGTGCCTTTGCAGAGTTTTCCACCGACACTGGTCAATTTGCAGGATATTATGTGATTAGAGGCAAGGGAGCTAAGAAGCCCTATTCTTCATGAACAACTCATAGGGCAACAAGCCCTCCTCTACAGCAGTTAGCCATGAGGCTCCTCTCTCAGGTGACTTCATCCTCTTGTTGCAAGAGGAATTGGAGCACATATGGGAATTCTATAGTGTCAAGAAGAGCAGGTTGGAGCAGTCCAGGGCAAAGACAATGGTGTATGTGCACACCAACCTTCGTCTTATTTACAGGCAGAGGGATGAATGGTTGAATGGAA
The DNA here is from genome assembly GCA_000404065.3 of Pinus taeda. NCBI lineage: Eukaryota > Viridiplantae > Streptophyta > Pinopsida > Pinales > Pinaceae > Pinus > Pinus taeda. The sequence goes on along the minus strand of APFE030836268.1, from coordinate 104,498 downwards.
AGACAAAGATGTGAGATGCCTTTCCTAATGATATGGATCTGGACAACAATGTTGAGTTGGCATTAGCTAACTTGGATCTCAATGAGCCGATGCTAGAGCCTGTCACATTTGATGATGGTAATACTGTAGAGGGGTCATCCTCCACACAAGCAGATACAGAGATGACTTTGGATACAGAGGAGGAGGATGTTAATTTTAGAATAACAATGGTATGTTCTATGCTTAGAGCAATTTTACTTCAATTTTCTTTCTATCACATCAACATGATAGTAAAATGCAGATAGAACATAAACAATAACAATAGAAGACAAGCCAACAAAAGAGGACACAAGATATGGCACCAGCTAGGGACAAACCCCAATGTGGGGAAACCCTTAATCAATTCTTCTTCTAATTCTTCAAAAGTTCAATAGAGAGAGAGTACAATTTGCAATATTCACTTGCTCACACTAATCAGTCAAAATAGCAGAAACAGAAAGCCTTAACCAAAAAGTCAATGCTAGTCAACAAGGTTGAAATTGATCTCCAAAACGGCTCGATCAACCTTGGTCAACTCAGCCTCCAACAGTGACATAATGTAGCCCAAAACAATCTGAAAATAACTAGTCAAATCTGGTCAACAAAAGTCAACGCAGCAACCTGAATTAGGGCAATGAACATTGGTCGACGCAAGGGTCAAATTGCCTCGGTTTTTGTGCCCAAAACAGCGGCCTGTCCAAATAGAAGTCTCCCTTACAAAACCAAAGTCAAACAAGGTCAACACTGGTCAAAGTTAGCCTCCTGAAATTTCAGTCTCCTGAAATTTCAACCTTCTGAAATTTCAGTCTCCTGAAATTTCGGCCTCATGAAATTTCAATCAAATCTGGTCAACCCAGCAGCTAGAAAAGACAGTCTTCCTTTCGCACGCGTGGAGAGAGAGAGGCCCAAAAATCCATACCCAATCAAGATGAGAGAGAAAGGTGAATGAGATGAGATGTCCAAATGAGGAGGAGACACCTTGTATTTATATGCAATGTTGAAGGCTGGAGGAGGCTAATTTGATGGTTGGTCGACCTTGACAATTTGTCCATAATCAAAATAAATTCATAACTTCACTTGTACATGTCAGAATGGGATGATTTTTAGATCAATCCTACACCTTTCGAAAAGAAGAATCCAAGAAAAATACCAGCTGCCTCATAAGAGTTGTCCAAAGTGATGTTTGGCCCTAGCTGCCAAATTTAACACTCCCTCTCAGCTAAGGAGAACATTACCTACCAAACTGTCTGACAATCTGTACCATCCATGTCACTGCACTACTCTGCTCTGCTTTGTTGAACTATGAAGAAAGAAGAAATGATCGAGAATGTATCATACCATTCTCCACTGACCCGAAGTCTCCAACAACAGAGAGTGTCATACCACTCTTAACTGACCCGTAATCAATTTCCATTGATACCAGATCAATATCAACATCCTAGCATAGGGAGTATAGTAGTACACGATGCATCCATCGGTAGTACTATGGTCCCTATCCTCATTTCCCTACTCATTGGCTAGATGAGAGGTACTTCCCATGAGTCTCGGACTGCATGGGTAGGATGTGCCGGCAGGAGAAGGTGAACCATTCATCCTGCTCATATGCCATTAGAGAAGGTGAACCACTCATCCTATGCATATGCCACCACAGGGTATCACAAGGGAAGGTGGACCATTCACCCTATACATAGCGCACCACTAGGGGAGGGTGACTCGTGAGTCACCCTATGGTTGCTAATCGCTCCAAGTACCCCAAGCCCCCCCCCCCCCCCCCCCCGGAGAGCTCCAAAGCTCTCTATCCATCCCATACAGGACCCTCATAAGATGGTCTCTCCACGACTCCAAGTCGTTCACAGAAGGTTAAGAATTTGACCTTCCCAAGGGTCTTCATAAGAATATCAGCGACTTGCTCATCGGTCCCAATATGATGGAGCCTTATTGCTCCTCGTTGTACCATATCCAGAATAAGGTGGTACCTAATATCAATATGCTTGGAGCGATCATGAAACACAAGATTCTCATAAAGACAAATCCCACTCTGGTTATCACAAAAGATCACAGTGGTATCTAGCACATGTCCAAACAACTCACTAAAGAGCTTCCTCAACCAGACAGCTTCACAGGAGGACAAACTAGCAGCAATGTATTTAGCCTCAGCGGTGCTTAAAGCAACTGACTTCTGCTTCTTGCTCATCCATGATATTGAAGCAGAACCTAGATAGAAGCAACATCGTGATGTGTTTTTGAGATCCACCACCCTGCCAGCCCAGACTACATCAGAGTAACCATGGAGCATCACATTCCCAGCAGTGTATCTCAGTGCATAAGTGATTGTGCCCCAGAGATATCTCAAGAGATTCCTGGCAGCAATCCAATGTATATGATGAGACTTAACCATAAACTGACTCAATGTGTTCACTGCAAAACATATGTCCGGACAAGAGTTCACCAAGAACATCAGGGCCCCTATGAGTTGACGATACTCAAGGATTTCCCAAATCGGGCACGGCAACACTTCCGCATAACTTCTTGAAGTTAAGTTCCATCAGAGTAGTCATGGACTTGCAGTCCACCATCCCAAATCTTTAAAGTAGCTTCACAACATATTTTCCTTGAGAAAGGAAAATCTCCCCTAGCTTTTGCCAGACCTCCAACCCTAGGAAGTAATGCATCAATCCTAGGTCCTTCATATCAAATTTGGAAGCCAACTCTCTCTTACATTGATGAATAAGAGGGTCTGCACATGTCAGAAAGAGATCGTCCACATAGAGTACCAAGATGAGAGGTTTATCATTCTCAACCTTAAAGTAAAGGTTCAGATCAGCTTCACTTCTTGTAGACCCCAGCTTCATCAGATAGCTATCGATCCTCTCATACCAAGCTCGAGGTGTTTGCTTCAACCCATAGAGGGCTTTCTTCAACCTGCATACATGTGTCTGACGATCTTGAACTTCAAACTCGTCATGTTGTTCCACATAAACTTCCTCCTTAAGTGAACCATGCAAGAAGATAGACTTGACATCCATCTGATGAATATTCCATCCTTGCGAGGCAGCAAGGGCTATAATCGAACGGATGGTGGTGTAGCGAACAACGGGTGCAAATATATCATCGTAATCTACACCTTCCTTTTGAGAGAAGCCTCGAGCAACAAATCTGGCCTTGAACTTCTCAGCACTTCCATCGGCACCATGCTTGAGCTTGTAGAGCCATTTAGAGGTGACAAAAGATTTGTCCTGGGATCTAGGGACCACATCCCAGACATCATTCTTCATAATTGACTCGTACTCTTCGTTCATAGCATCCTTCCATACTTGTTGCTTCACATCTTCTTCAAATGAACAAGGTTCAGACTGAATAATGATGCTCATAGCAATTAAATACCCTTGGTACCTATTAGGCTTCTCGCTTCCACGAAATGTCCCCCTTGGTGCAACATGTCTCTCGACATCTTCGAGAGTTTCCCTCAACCATGAGGGTCTCCTTTTAGAGGAGGGCTCATGAGGAGGAGGATCAATGGGATCCATCAGTTTTTCAATATTGGGCATCGATTCATCCTGCAAATCTCCCTGATTTCCTACATTTGCTTCTTTGTCCTTCCTTGGAATAGGCAGGTTGCTAATCTTCCTTAGGGCAGCATCCTCATCGAAGGTGACGTCATGACTCAACTCTACTTCTCTTTGACTAGGCACATAGATTCTATATGCCTTAGAAGTTCCATTGTAGTTCCTTTCTTCCCAGATGCCTCCAATTTACTTCTCTTTTCTTTAGGCACATGAAAGTATACGGGACTACCAAAAATTCTAAAATGGGAAACATCAAGTTTCTCACCAATGAAAACTTCTTTGGGAGTTTTGGAGTCCAATGCTTGATGAGGGCATCGATTTTGAACATACACAGCAGTGTTGGCAGCTTCTCCCCATAGGAACTTTGGAAGTCCTTGATCATGAAGCATGGCACGAGTGGCTTATATAATGGAACGATTCTTCCTTTCAACAACACCATTTTGCTCAGGAGTATATGCAGTGGTAGTCTCCCTCTTAATGCCAGCTTCCCTGCAATAGTCATTGAATTCATTTGACTCATACTCTGTTCCATTATCGGTCCTCAACATCTTAATCTTCATCCCTCTTTGATTTTCCACCAAGGCTTTGAAGGCATGAAACCATGAGAATATTTTGTCCTTCTTCTTCAAGAAACATATCCATGTTTTGCAAAAGAAGTCATCCACAAAGACAACATAATATAAATATCCTCCTAATGATGTCACGGGCAACATACCAAATAGATCAGAATGAACCAATTGCAAAATGTCTATGGCCTTGCTATCACTTGAGGGGAATGGTCCCCTTGTATGTTTTCCCTCGACACATCCCTAACATACACCATGCTCTATTTTGAATTTGAGCATACCTGTAACCATCTTCCTTGCATCGGGTAGACCCTTATACTGAAGATGAGCGGACCTCCGATGCCATAGTTCGGATTAAAGAGATGTGTCGCAAGACATGGCTTCTAGTGGACTTCCTCCAACTTGATATAAATTGTCAACACTGAATCCATGAGTAAATGCTTCTTTGAAATTTCTTTTCCACACACACAACTTCCCATCGATGAATGCCACTTTGAATCCTTTGCCTTCCATTGCCAAGATAGACACTAGATTCTTCTTTAGATCAGGTAAATATAGTACTTCTTGAAGATGAATGGTGTTACCTTGATTCAATTGAAGGGTAACATTCCCAACTCCCTTCACGAAATAGGTGGCATTGTCTCCAAGGATAATTTCCAAATTCTTATCCTTCTCTATCATGTTTCAAAGAACTTCCTTCTACCCGGTGAAGTGCCTTGAGGCACCACTATCAATCAACCAATTTCCCAAAGTATTCGGAGGAGAGGCAGTAGAGAGGGCAGATATAAGATAAAAATTCATTTTGCTTAGAATTTACAACATTAGACTCATCATACCTGGAGTTTCTTGTTCTTTTAGAAGCTCGATCATTTCCAAGTTTAGTAACGAAAGCATTCCTTTTCCCTTTGTTGTTGAACCTTCCATCCTTTGATTGTTGTTGTTGTTTCCCCTGGAATGATTGTGATCATCATCATGAGATGTATCCCTTCTATTTGGACACTCCCTGGCATAGTGACCAAACTTGTTGCAAACAAAGCATCTTCCCTTCCATTTTTGAATCCTGGTCTTCTTTGACTTTGCTTCTTTGAACCTACATTATTCTTCCTCTTAGCATGAGCAGAGAATGCGATAGGATTATTCCTATTCAAAGGCATTTCCAATTCCATCATCCTTGTTTCTTCTTGAGAACATCTAGTCCGCAATTCTTCAAAAGCTGGAATTTTGTCATTATTGAGAATAGTAGTGTTGAACACATGCCATTCGGGAGGAAGACCTCCAAGGGCAATGACAGTGAGCTCCCTGTCAGCAATAGCTTCACCAATCGAAAGAAGATCATTTTTTATTCAAATTGAAGATGTAAGCAACTAATTGCTTATGAATAGAATCATTGATGATCTTCTTGGCTTTGACTTCACCCTTCTTGTATTTTGTCTTAGCAGCAATCGGTGCATTCAAAGGAGATTCCGAAATTTTTCCCTGCACATAATCCATGACATCTTGCTCTTCTAAAGTCAAATCAAGAGACATCTTCCTTGCATGATAACCAGATTTATCATGAAGCTTATCATCAGACTTGAAGTAGGATGTGGAGGCCATTGAGACTTGTTCTTGATCACTGATTGCTCCTCTTAGTGATTGCTCTTCACTCTTGCTTGGGCTTTGTCTTCACCTCAGCTCTAGTACCATGTTAATTTTAGGATAACAATGGTATGTTTTATGCTTAGAGAAATTTTACTTCAATTTTCTTTATTAGCCCAATATCATATCCAGTATAGCAAGCACATCAACATGATAGTAAAATGCGGATAGAACATAAACAATGACAGCAGAAGACAAGCCAACACAAGAGAACAAAAGATATGGCACCAGCCAGGGACAAACCCCAATGTGGGGAAACTCTTGATCAATTTATCTTATAATTCTTCAAAAGTTCAATAGAGAAAGAGAGAGTAAATTTACAATATTCACTTGCCCAAACTGATCAGTCAAAACAGCAGAAACAAAAAGCCCTAACCAAAAAGTCAACATTGGTCAACAAGGCTGAAATTGACCTCCAAAACAGCGCAGTCAACCTTGGCCAACTTGGTCTCCAACAGCAACATAATGCAGCCCAAAACAATCCCAAAATAACCAGTCAAATCTAGTCAACAAAAGTCAACGCAGCAATCTGAATTAGGGCAATCAATGTTGGTCAACGGGTCAAATTTCCTTCGTTTTTGTGCCCAAAACAACGGCCTGCCCAGACAGAAGTCTCCCTCACAAAACCAAAGTCAAACAGGGTCAACGCTAGTCAAAGTCAGCCTCCTGAAATTTTGATCTCCTGAACTTTCAGCCTTCTGAAATTTCAGTCTCCTAAAATTTCGGCCTCCTAGAATTTAGTCAAATCAGGTCAATGCAGCAACTAGAAAAGACAGTCTTCCTTTCGCATGTGTGGAGAAAGAGAGGCACAGAAATCTGTACCCAATCAAGATGAGAGAGAGAAAGATGAATGAGATGAGATGCCAAAATGAGGAGGAGACACCTTGTATTTATATGCAACGTTGAAGGCTAGAGGAGGCTAATTTGATGGCTAGCCGACATTGACAATTTGTCCATAATCAAAATAAATTCATAGTTTCATTTGTACATGTCAGAATGGGATGATTTTTAGATCAATCCTACACCTCTCAGAAAGATGAATCCAAGGAAAATAGCAATTGTCTTATAAGAGTTGTCAAAAGTGATGTTTGGCCCTAGTTGTCAGTTTTAACAAGGATGCAGCAGAGGAAAGCAGTGGTGACTGTAGTATACCTAGGGGGGATAATATGGGGTACATAGGGAGGTCCCACGGGAATAATGTAATAATGGGATGGGCCATAGTAATAAATAGAGTGGTTAACCCGTATCATGTAAGGAACCACAAGTAGTTAGCAATAATGTAATAAGCCCATTGTACTCGATAGATGGTATTGAGGAAACCATGGTAATGACCCATGGTATTGTATGTACGAGGCATATATAGAGGCTAAAGACTCCCCATTGAGAGATGTCGAGGAATATTGTATGGCCAAGCATATGGCTTGTGGAGTGTTTTCCTTCCTTAAGGAGTGAATTTATGGTGTTGCCCTACCCTAAGGGTTTGATCAATAAACAAGAATTTCTATCTACATTCAGATCTTATTATTCCTGGTGATTATTTACAGTTATTGGGTATATTGGTATCATTTATATATTTTCAGGTCAAATCTATTACAAGTGGTATTAGAGCACTTTCTTGAACAAAGCGAAATTTTTTTTATTTTTGCAGGAACTTTTTGGGGCGACAAGTTTGCAAATCAGATTCGTACGTTTTGGTGCAAAATTTGCAGAATATAATTGTAAATCTAGGTTGTTTATGAAAAAATACCCAATTTGAAAAAACAAATCAACCGAATCGGAGTCTAGATGAGGGAGATATCGCTGATTTAAAAATCAGTTGTGTTGCAGACATTTTTCGAGGCGGCGAGTTTGCAGATCAAATCTGTACGTTCTGGTGCAAAATTTGCAGAATCTAATTGCAGATCTAGGTTGTTTGCGAAAAAATACCCAATTTCAAAAAAAAAGGGGCCAAATCGGAGTCCGAATGAGGGAGATATCACTGATTTAAAAATCAACTGCGTTGTAGACATTTTTTGGGGCGGCGAGTTTACAGATCAAATCTGTACGTTATGGGGCAACATTTGCAGAATCTAATTGCATATTTGGGTTTTTTGCGAAAAAATACCCAATTTCAACAAGAAAAATTGGTTGAATCGAACTCCGGATGAGGGAGATATCGTTGATTTAAACTCAACGCTTTTTTCAGAAATGTTTGTGACAGCGGGACAGTTGCAGCGCAAATCAAAAATTCCAGTGCCTTGATCGGGATTTCTATCACATGGGTAGATGCAGAATGGTCATTCCATTTCCAAAAACAAGTCATAATAAGGATTCTGAACAACACTGACCGAACTGTGGCCATTTTAAATTTTCGCCAAATAAGTGATTTTTTTCAAAACCCTCTTCTTGGCTTCTAGCAATATGTTTTCAAGAAAAAATGATGGGCTGACTATTGAAAAATTTATACGAGAGAAGAAGAGTAACTTTCCAGGGTATTGGAATGACAAAATAAGGCTTTATTTGGAAGATGAGGCTGCTATATGGTGGAAATCACTTGACAGTGAGTTTTTGAAGTTAGGTAGTGCTGATGAAATTGAAAAACTATCATTGGACAAATGGTCTCATACTGGAAAGAATAAAACCAAAAAATCTAGCAAATATTTTATTTTTACAGGGAAAGATAATGATCCTACTATTGAAAAATTCATAAAAGATCTTAAGAAAAACCATCTGAAAAATTGGACAAGTTTCCTATGGCTTACTTTGAAAGAGGAGGTTATCATATGGTGGCACTCACTTAGCATCCAGCAGTTCAAATTTTCAGATGAAAATTTTGAAAAAGTCATTTTGGACAAATGGTCTCATACTAGAAAACAGGGGAATAAGACATGTAAAGTGTTATTTTCTACTGGTATCTCTTTATTACAGGTTCATGGATATATTCAAAACGAGAAGATCATTGTGTCTATAAATCCTAGTTGCAAGCAAAATCTTATAAATGTCAATTTGGCAAAAAAATTGCAAGTTCCAGCAAAACAAATGGAGCACACACAAGTTAATAATGAAGAGGTGCAAGTTTATAAAGATTAGAAATTTTCTATAGACAAGTATGTATTGCATTCTGATTTTTATGCTTTAGATATGGCTAAAGTGGATGTTGTTTTGGGATACCCTTGGATGGAATCTGTGGGTACTATCAATATTAATGTGCAGCAGAAATTCCTAAAGCTCTGGTATAGAATTACAAAAAAAAAAAAATTACATTACAGGATATTTCCATCAATAAACAGGTAGAGTCTAAGGAGGCTAAAACAGAAGATGTTACAAGGACTGACACATCAGAGGATGAGCCCTTGATAGTCGACAACGAAACACAAACATCAAACTAGGTACCTGAAAAACAAGTAGTGTCCATAGACGCTGAAGCAGAAAGTGATACAAGTACTAATACATCAGATGAAGAATCTGTGGTTGAAGTAATATTGGAAGATAAGCAACAACAACATGCACCACAACATGTACCAAATACCAATCAGACTCCATTAGGTGGTGAATTAAAGAAAGATACACCATTCGTTAAAACTTCAGCACATCACCACCCACATCATCTTGCAAGAAAACAACCAACAAGATGGCAATGAATCAGCAACAAGGACAACAACCGCCGCATGACAAATAGAGAGGGTCGACGATCCACCCACAACACAGCAACACAGAAGAGCCGCCAGGGTCAACTTCCATCTCAAGCGAACGAGGCACCAGCTCGATCGAGGGTTCACCTTTTTCTTGGATGGCTAGATGCACATGCATGGTACCAGTGGACTACTCTTTTGAGTAGATCTTATTATTTGTGTTCTTCTTATGTTTCGGGGACGAAACGTGTTTAAAGGGGATGGAATGTAGTATACCTAGGGAGGATAGTATGGGGTACATAGGAAGGTACCCAAGGGAATAATGTAATAATGGAATGGGCCATAGTAACAAAAAAAGTGGTTAACCCATATCATGTAATAGACCACAAGTAGTTAGCAATAATGTAATAAGCCCACTATATTAGATAGATGTTATTGAGGGAACCATGGTAATGACCCATGGTAGTATGTATGAGACCTATATAGAAGCTAGAGACTCTCCATTGAGAGATGTCAAGGAATATTGTATGGACAAGCATATGGCTTGTGGAGTGTTCTCCTTCCTTAAAGAGTGAATATATGGTGTTGCCCTACCCTAAGGGTTTTATCAATAAAGAAGCACTCCTATCTATATTCAAATCTTATTATTTCTGATGATTATTTACAATTATTGAGTATATTGGTATCATTTCTATATTTTCAGGTCAGATCTATTACAATGACCATTATGATGAGTACAGTGACGCTAATTTTGATGATGAGGATTGATAAATCATGAGCTACCTACTGCCTTGAGGCTTGTAGACTTGTAGTTGTTTTGTATTTGCTATTTCTATTTGCATTGGCATTGTACTATCTATGTAACACATTTTGATTTTGATGACTTAATGAGAAAGATATAGTGTCTTGTCTTTCTCCTATTAGATCATTGATGAATTGAATATGTATTATGATTTATCATTTATGTCACAATTGTATTTGTATGCACAATGTTACTTTGTAAAACTCACATCTAGATGAAGATTTATGTTTGAATCAATGAATTTGTATCATTGTTAAAATTGGCAACTAGGGCCAAACTCCATGTGGATCACCTTATTTATGGCTTCCGATATTTTTCCTAGATTCCTTTCATCGAGAGGTGTAGGATTGATCTAAAGATCATTCGATTCCGATAAGTATTTATGAAAATATGAATTTATTTTGATTATGGATAAACTGTCAAGGTCAGACAGCAAATTTATGTAGGCTCAGAAGCCCAACAGTCATGTCTATTCATCCTTAACATTTGCATATAAATACAAGGAGCATTCTCCTCATTTGGACAATGAAATTCACTCATCTTCTCTCTCTCTTTCTCTCTCTCTCTCTTATGCATAAAAGGAGCCTCTCTCTCTCTCACACACATGTGGCTAAAAGGAAGACGTCCTAGGGCAAGGAAGACGCAGAAAAGATGCTAGGGCAACAAGTCATCTCTTTGACCAACATTGACCAAGCGTTGACCTTCCAGAAGTGCGGGTTGGGTGTGGTTGCCTCTCCTAGGCAGGCCTCAATTTTTGGCATGAAAATCGAGCTGATCTGACATCTAGTTTGACTGGTGTTGACTGCCCTAGTTTAGGGCTGCAAGTTGACTTCAGAAATCTGCAAATTGACTAAACTTTTGGGGTTGTTCAAGGGTTGTTTCTTCAGGCTGTTCGAGGACAAGTTGACCGGAAATTGACCAAGTATTTTAGAGGCCAATTTCAGCAAGTTTGACCAAGTTTGACTTTGTTGATCTAGGGTTCCCTACTGCTAATATAAAATTACAGAATTCAAATTTTGCACTATTTCTCTCTGTTGAACTATTAAAAATAAAAGAAGATTTGATCAAAGGGTTTCCCCGCATTGGGGTTTGTCCCTGACTAGCCACCACATCTTGTGTCTCTTGTCTTGGCTTGTTTTCTGTTGATCATTTAATGTTCTATCTGCACTTTACTTAATGTATATGTGATTGCTAATCTGTGACTAATAAGAAGAAAAATAAGTAAACTACTCTAAGCATAGAACATACCATAATTTAACATGGTATCGGAGCTGAGGTGAAGACAAAGCCCAAGCAAGAGCAAGAGCAACACCGAAGAGAAGGTTGGCAAGGCTATCTTAAAAAGAAATCATGGGGTCCTCATCACACTTCCCTGCTAAAGACAAACTCCATGAGAAATCTGACTATCACGGATGGAAGATGTCTCTCGATCTAACATTAGAAGAGCAAAAAGTGTTGGACCATGTGAGAGGTGGGATTGTTGAGCCTCCATCAAATGCATTCGCTGCTGCTAGGAACAAATGGACCAAGGGAGAAGTCAAAGCAAAGAAGATCATCCAGGACTCTATCAACAAGCGCTTGGTGGCCAATGTTTCTGAGCTGAACACCTCCAAGGAAATCTACGATAAACTGGTGAGTTTATTTAAAGTTAATGATGCAAATCAAATCTTGTTTCTTAGAAATAAGCTAAAGGAAATTAAGAAGGGCAAAGATGAGAGTATGCAAGCATATTTCTTAAGGATCACCGAAATCAAGAACGATCTCCTATCTATTGGGGAAGTAATTCCTGGTAGGGAAATGACACTCACAACTCTTGGAGGACTGCCATCTGAATGGTATATATACAGGACTACTCTTCTCAACAATAACGTAATTCTTGGATTTGAGGAATTAATGGCTAGATGCATTCAAGAAAAAACGAGGATGGAAGAGCAAGAAATGCCCATACTTAAAGGACATCCCTCTGCCTTTTCTTCTCACACTAAAAGAGGCAACAATTCCGAGGCTAAATTCAAAGGAAAGGGTGGACCAAAGGGTGGAAGAAAAGGACAATGTTACAATTGCAATAAAACGGGTCACTATATTAGAGAGTGCCATGATAAAAGGGACTCACACCGGGACGATGATCAAAATCCCTCTCAAGGAAATCAAAGGAATGGCAAGTCAAATGGCAAAGGTAAAAGAAGTGCAGGAAATCAAAGAAGAGGACAACCATTCAAGAAGGCAAGAAATTCCAGGTATGAATCTAACACTGTTAACAATAAGCAAGATGAATATTATCTACCAGCTGCTCTATCAACTACTGCTCCCCCGGACTCGCTGGGAAATTGGCTTATTGATAGTGGTGCCTCAAGGCACTTCACTGGTTACAAAGAAGCTCTCTATAATCTGATAGAGAAGGAAACCAACCTGGAAATTGTTCTTGGAGATAATTCAAACTATCCCGTGAAAGGCGTAGGAAATGTCACTCTTTAATTGAATCAGGGTAATACCATTCACTTACAAGATGTATTATATGTACCTGATCTCAAAAAGAACCTGGTGTCCATTTCGACAATGGAAGACAAAGGCTACAAGGTGGCTTTCAGCAATGGCAAGGTACGTGTATGGAAAAAGAACTTTAAAGATGCTTTTACTCTTGGGTTTCAAGTTGATTCATTATATCAGGTCAGAGGGAGTCTGTTGGGTGTCATGTCTCGTGACACATCTCTTCAGTCCGAACTATGGCATCGGAGGTTTGCTCACCTTCATTATAAAGCTCTACCCGATGTAAGAAAAATGGTGACCGGGATGCCCGAGTTCATATTAGAGCAAGAAGGTGTATGTCTAGGATGTGCTGAAGGAAAAGCTCAAAAGGGGACCATTCCCCTCAAGCCAAAGCAAGACCCACGATATATTGCAGTTGGTTCACTCATACATATCTGATATGATCCCTATGAACTCCTTGGGAGGATATTTATATTACCTCACTTTTACAGATGATTATTTTCGCAAGACTTGGATATACTTCTTGAAAAAGAAGGATGAAGTGTTTTCCTGGTTTTGACACTTCAAAGCCTTGATCAAGAATCAAACCAAAAAGAAGATCAAGACCTTAAGCACTGATAATGGGATTGAATATGAATCCAATGAGTTTCATGACTTTTGTAAAGAGGCTGGCATTAAGAGGGAGACTACTATGCCATATACTCCTGAGCAGAATAGTGTGGCGGAAAGGAAGAATCGTACAATTGTGGAAGTTATCCGTGCTATGCTCCATGATCAAAGACTTCCGAAATTTCTATGGGCCGACGCTGCAAATACCGCCGTATATGTACAAAACCGATGCCCTCATCAAGCATTGGGTTCTAAGACTCCCGAAGAAATGTTCACCGGTAAGAAACCTGACGTATCTCAATTTAGAATTTTTGGAAGCCCTGTATAATTTCATGTGCCTAAAGAAAAAAGGAATAAATTGGGTGCATCTAGAAAGAAAGGAATCTTCGTGGGCTATAGCGAAAATACTAAGGGCTATAGAATCTATGTCGCTGGTCAAAGGGAAGTCGAGATTAGTCATGATGTCACCTTTGACGAAGATATGGCTCTTAGCAAGGTAGACAATCTTCCTACTTTAAAGGGATCTAAAGACGCTGACACTGGGGAACCAAAGAAAAAAGAAGATGAGATGATGCCCAATGTGGAAAAACCTAAGGATCCTATTGATCCTCCTCCACAAGAGCCTTCCTCTTCTAGGAAGAGGCCTTCATGGCTTAGGGGGACACTTGACGCTGAAGGACACATTGCACCCCGAGGAACCTTCCGTGAAAGTAAGAAGCCAAACAGGTATCAGGGATGCTTGACCATCATGAGCGTGATCATCCAAAATGAGCCTTCATCATTCACAGATGTCGTCAAGCATCAAGTATGGAAGGATGTTATGACCGAGGAATATGAGTCCATTATGAAAAACGATTTTTGGGATGTGGTCCCCAAACCCCAGCACAAAGCATTTGTCACTTCAAAATAGATTTACAAGATAAAGCATGCAGTTGATGGAAGTGCGGAAAAGTATAAGGCTCGTTTTGTCACTCGTGGCTTCTCCCAAAAGGAATGTATAGACTATGACGAGATATTTGCACCTGTTGCCTGATATACCACCATCCGCTCGATCATAGCCCTTGTTGCTTCGCAAGGATGGAACCTACATCAAATGGATGTTAAAATTGCGTTCTTACATGGTTCGATCAAAGAAGAGGTCTATGTGGACCAACCCGAAGGATTTGAGATTTATGATCGAGAATCTCATGTGTGCAGGTTGAAGAAGGCCCTCTATGGGCTAAAGCAAACACCCCGAGCATGGTATGAGAGGATCGATAGCTACTTGATGAAGCTGGGATTCACTAGGAGTGAAGCCAACCCTAACCTTTACTTTGAAGTTATAGATGAAAAGCCTCTCATACTGGCGCTATATGTTGATGACCTCTTTCTAACAGGTGCAGACCCTCTCATTCACAAATGTAAGAGGGAGTTGGCTTCTAAGTTCGAGATGAAAGACCTAGGACTTATGCACTATTTCCTAGGACTAGAAGTCTGGCAAAAACCAGGGGAGATTTTCCTATCTCAAGGAAAATATGTGGTGAAGATATTGGAGAGATTCGGCATGGTGGACTGCAAGCCCGTAACTACCCTGATGGAGCTTGACTTCAAGAAGTTAATCAGTAGTGCTACCGGACCTTTTTTACGAAATGCTACCAAGTATCGTCAACTTGTCGGAGCATTAATGTTCTTGGTGAACTCCCATCCAGATATATGCTTTGCAATCAACACATTGAGTCAACATATGGTTGAGCCTCACCACTCACATTAGATTGGTGCCAAGAATCTGTTGAGATATCTTCGTGGCACAATCACTCATGGGTTGAGATACACTGCTGGAGATGTGAGACTACTTGGGTATACTGATGCTGATTGGGCAGGTAGTGTGGTGGACCGAAAGAGCACTTTCGGGCGCTGTTTCTCTTTGGGATCTACCTCGATATCCTAGATGAGCAGGAAGCAGAAGTCGGTTGCTTTGAGCACCGCCGAGGCAGAGTACATTGCTGCTAGCATGGCCTCCTGTGAGGCAGTCTAGTTGCGAAAGCTCTTCAATGAGCTGTTTGGATTTACATTGGATACCACTGTGATTCTGTGTGACAACCAGAGCGGGATCCGTTTATCAAAGAATCTCGTATTTCATGATCGCTCCAAGAATATCGATATCAGGTACCACTATATTCGAGATATGGTGCAGCGAGGAGCAATAAGGCTCCAACATATCGGTATAAATGAACAGGTCGCCGACATTTTGACAAAGCCCCTAAGAAAGGTCAAATTCTTGACTTTTCGAGAACGACTTGGTGTCGTTCAGAGACCCTCTTATGAGGGTCGAGTATGATGTATTGAGCTCTGGGAGCTCCAGGGGGCGCGGGGTACTTCTTGGAGCGACATGTGACCACAGGGCGACTCACCATCCCCTGGTGGTGCACTATGTACAGGGTAAAGGTTCAACCTTCACCTGTGACACCCCGTGGCGACTGCGGAACAAGATGATTAGTTCTCCTGTGGGCCAGGATGATTCGTTCTCCGTGGCGACTGTGGAGCAAGATGATTAGTTCTCTTGTAGGCTAGGGTGATTAGTTCTCTATGGCATCCACTGGACAAGATGATTCATTCTCCTGTGGTCAGGATTATTAGTTCTCCCGTCGAGGCATCCTACCCATGCAGTCTGGGACTCATGGGAAGTACCTCTCATCTGATCAATGAGCCAGGAAATGAGGATAGGGACCATAGTAGTACTATCAATGGACGCATCGTTGTATCTATTGGACTCCCTATGCTACGATGACCTCCATTGATCTGGGATCAGTGAGAGTGGTTCCCACTCTGACACTGACTTCGAGGCAATGGAGGATGGTATGATACATCCTCGATCATTTCTTCTTCTTCATAGTTAGAGCAGAGCAAAGCAGAGGGGGACTCATGGGAAGTACCTCTCATCTGATCAATGAGCCGGGAAATGAGGATAGGGGCCATAATAGTATTATCGATGGACGCATCGTTGTATCTATTGGACTCCCTATGCTAGGATGACCTCCATTGATCTGGGATCAATGAGAGTGGTTCCCACTCTAACACTGACTTCGGGGCAGTGGAGGATGGTACGATACATCCTCGATCATTTCTTTTTCTTCATAGTTAGAGCAGAGCAAAGCAAAGGGGGACTCATGGGAAGTACCTCTCATCTGATCAATGAGCTGGAAAATGAGGATAGGGACCATAATAGTACTATCGATGGACACATCATTGTATCTATTGGACTCCCTATGCTAGGATGACCTCCATTGATCTAGGATCAGTGGGAGTGGTTCCCACTCTGACACTGACTTCGGGGCAGTGGAGGATGGTATGATACATCCTCGACCATTTCTTCTTCTTCATAGTTCGAGCAGAGCAAAGCAGAGGGGGGTCAAGCTATACAGGACAGTGCATTTGATGGATGGATAGCAACGACAGTCTGACAGATTGCAGATGAAGTTCTCCCTAGTTGAGAGGGAGTGTTAAAATTGGCAACTAGGGCCAAACTCCATGTGGATCACCTTATTTATGGATTCTGATATTTTTCATAGATTCCTCTCATTGAGAGGTGTAGGATTGATCTAAAGATCATCCGATTCTGATAAGTATTTATGGAGATATGAATTTATTTTAATTATGGATAAATTATCAAGGTCAGCCAGCAAACTTATGTAGGCTCAGAAGCCCAACAGTCACGTCTATTCATCCTCAACGTTTGCATATAAATACAAGGAGCATTCTCCTCATTTGGACAATGAAATTCACTCATCTTCTCTCTCTCTCCTACGCATAAAAGGAGCCTCTCTCTCTCTCTCACATGTGTGGCTGAAAGGAAGACGTCCTAGCGCAAGGAAGACATAGAAAGAAGGATGTTAAGGCAGCAGGTCATCTCTTTGACCAGCATTGACCAAGCCTTGACCTTCCAGAAGTGCAGATTAGGTGTGGTTGCCTCTCCTAGGCACGGAAATCAAGGTGATTTGACCTCTAGTTTGACCGATGTTGACTGCCCTAGTTTAGCGCTGCAAGTTGACTTCAAAAATCTGCAAATTCACTGAATTTTTTGGGTTGTTCAAGGGTTGTTTCTTCAAGTTGTTCGAGGACAAGTTGACCGGAAATTGACCAAGTATTTTAGAGGCCAATTTCAGCTAGTTTGACCAAGTTTGACTTTGTTGATCTAGGGTTTGCTACCGCTAATATAAAATTACAGAATTCAGATTTTGTACTATTTCTCTCTGCTGAACTATTGAAAATAAAAGAAGATTTGATTAAAGGGTTTCTCCACATTGGGTTTGTCCCTGGCTAACTGCCACATCTTGTGTCTCTTGTCTTGGCTTGTTTTTTGTTGATCATTTAATGTTCTATCTACACTTTACTTAATGCATATGTGAATGCTAATATGTGGCCAATAAAAAGAAAAATAAGTAAACTACTCTAAGCATAGAACATAACCATAAATTAACAATCATGAATGAGAATTTGTGTAAGAAATATCTATTTTTTAATATATATATATATATATATATAACGTGTCCTAACGTGCCCTGTTCCAGGGGGTCAACGTGTTTGTGTCCGACACTCGAATCCCCGTGTCCTTCGTGTTAGGTGACTTAGTGGTTAATTGTTTCATCTCAATGAAGCAACGCATTCAACATTACTCCCAATAAGGAAAATTGATTAAGGTAGGGTTTTGCCACAATCCCCCTTGTCAGTGAAGTGAGTTTGGGACAACATAATAGCATCAGGAGTCTTGTAGTGTTTACAAGGGAAGAAGTGGGTTACTTAATTAGTCAAATAATTGATGACCATTGTTAAAACAATTGGGACATTTATGTTATAAATTATTGAAGTTTGACCAACTGCTTGCAGTAGCCTTGGATGGATTGTGAATTTTGACTTGTATTGTTGGATATTGTTTACTCAATTCATTGTCATATTGTTTAAATTATTGTGGTTTTAGATCAAATCTAGTTCACATTGTCAACCCCAAGGACAGAAATTTCCTAGGGATATTATAGGCTTGGGGGTTAATCGGAAGAGAGAGTGTCTTCCAACAAAGTGCTAGTGCAAAGAAAAAGTATGCAAGGTGATCAAAGATGTATTGGATTTTTATTATGTTGGAAAGAGTACAACAAAGTGCCACTAATGACCATCAAAGAGGAGACGTTAATGCATATAAAGTGTTGGAGAATGTAACTAGATTCAGTCTTCATAATGACATTTGTAATCATGACTTTGTATAAAAAAAAGAGAATTTTTATTTATTAAAGCATGGGTTTGATGCTCAAGTCTAGGTCAAAGCATGTTCTTCATGCTTCTAAGTTTTTGTTGAGTCAAAGAAAAGACATTCGTCGTGTATTATAGTCCCATTTGGACTCTTTGTAACAAAGAAAATAATTATTTTTGAGTCTAGAAAGTTGATTTATCCTCCAAGACAAAGTCAGCCTAGAAGAGGCCTATTTGACCACTCGTAGAGTGTACATATAGCATGTGTGTTCGACTCATTTGGATATCATCTCAAGTTCGATCTAAAGTTTGATAAAGAGACATATACAAAAGTGAAAGTCGAATGTCCAAGAAGGAAGGGCAAACCAAGAGCAAAAGAAGAAGACTTTGAAATCAAAGTATTTCAGTTCACATGTGCAAGGAATTAGGGTTTTCTAGGATGACTGAGGGACTAAAAGTTGTTGACCGAGGTGCAAATCTAAAGTTGCAGGACAAAGACCTTGATTGGAGCAGTTTGTGAGAAGTCATGCCTTCCTTGACTTTGGAAGAATTTGCCTTGTTTGGATGAGATCTTGTTGAAGGGCTAACTTGGTGCTTGGGAGGAATTTTGGCTTTGGTCTTTGGGCCTTGGAAGTTTCATTTTGAATTGATTTTATAAGAAGAGAAGTATTGTTTATGGGTTTTCCCCTTGGAGGTGTTTTTCCCTAGCTTGGAGCCTATATCTTGTATACTTTGTCTTTTTGTGATCTTCACTGTTTTGGTAATTGTTTGATCAACAAGAAATAAAAAGTAATAAAAAGCCAACTAACATCACAAGTAATTATCAAGTAAGGAAAGTGTAATATCCCCAACTTTTAGTTTTCATTTGATGAGTTTAGCTGAGATCCTTGGCGTGGTGTTAAGCATAGCACAATTTTGAAATTCAGGGATTGGAGGTAATTTTGATATGGGAGGCATGAGGACTTAGCAGAATAGGAGAAATTCTAGCGTTGGTGGAATGTGGGGGCCACAAAAAGGAGGCAATTCAACCCACAGAGATAATTCACACTTGTGGAGGAAGAGATAGAAAGAAAGGGGGTGTGAGTTAGTGGAAAATGGGGTCCACCAAGAGAGAGAGGACCAGCGCCTATAAATAAGGTAAGGAGACCTCCTTTTGGTATCTTATCTAACTTTCGAACACAAGTTTTCTTGAG
Organism: Pinus taeda; assembly: GCA_000404065.3. NCBI lineage: Eukaryota > Viridiplantae > Streptophyta > Pinopsida > Pinales > Pinaceae > Pinus > Pinus taeda. Next base: position 84,788 of record APFE030836268.1, on the reverse strand, counting down.
TTGTTTAAACTTTAGCCAAGTAAACTAGTGTTGTTTAGCACAAGGGATTCCCAAGCAGGAATTCCAACCTCTCTTTCGGTGGACTTCAAGTGTCACCCTAAGGAGGAATTTCTGAACTAAGTGGGAGGTAAATTCGTTGGATATTGTGGTACATTTCATCCCATTTCTCAATCAATTCGATTTCTAGAGAGAATGCAAGCATCAAAATTTTACCACCGCGTCGGGGCAAAGAAAAGGGGTATTTTGGCCTGAGGATTTATAGCAAAAATCTCCCTTAGTTTGGACTAGCATTTGTGGAGATTTTCAGGGCTGGAAGTTGCATCTTTTGTGAGAGCCAAATATGCCACTCTAGGGCATGCGCAGTAGTGATACTGGGTAAAATTCGTGGGGGTTGAATACTTCATGCTTGTGCCGATTTTTGGGAAGGAAATCCACTCACTTCTCCGGAGGTGATTTCCAGGGCAGTCCTACAGCAAATTGAGGAGGACTAAGTGTCAAATCTAGCAACTAAAGTGTGGGGGACGCAGTTTCTGCGAGGAAGGGCATAGCACCAAAAATTAGGTAATTCCAAGGGGTCAAAATTAGCCCAATTCTTTTATGGGTTTTGTCGGTCAGGGGTCAAGGAGTCTACTCCTAATTTTACAGAATTTTTGGAGGAGATTTGGTACCCCAAAACAGCAAAAATATTTGGCAAGTAATTAGGAGGACTTAGGAGTATGCTTAAATTTTGGGTTCTAGGTGGTCGGTAATATTTGCCCAAACCCTTATTGGGTTTTTCTGAGTTTATGGTGGAGAGCCCAAGATTAATTTGGCAAAATTTTCTGAGTACATTTGGAGGCTCAAACAGGGATTTCTTTCATCCAACAGTTGTAGAAATTCTAAGGCCAACGCAGTTCATTGAGGAGAAGTCTTTCCTTTGCATCTAGACAGCATTTTTCTCACTTGGGATTGTCTAGCTTGCTTTGGCAAGCCCAGGTGCACACATTCCATGCATTGTACTCTCCCTTTTGATAATAAAATGGTTCAACTTGGCGCAATTCTGGTGCAATTTTATGGGTGTTTAATTCTTGTTTAAATATTTTTGTGTTGTATGTGTATTTTGCTTTGTTTATTGCTTTTATTTCCAATTTGGAACATTCTAGTGGTATCAGAGCATGATCTTGGCCAGTTGTGGGAAGCCAACAAGATCATGGGAGATTTGGTCATGTATGCACTGTGATGGGTGAACCATAGACAAACTCATGGCTCAAGGGAGAGAGCGTAGCATTGAGGGAAAAATGACACTCGCCCACTTTAATGGCTCAGCTAGGAGTTATGTTAGAAAATGGGTACAAAAACTAGACATATAGTTGCGGTTAAACCCCATGAGGGAGGTCGATGCTATTAGACATGCCACTTTGCATTTGGATGGAAATATTATGGAGTGGTGGTATCGAGGGTTGATCCCTTTAGATCATGCACGTACCACATCCTACACAGAGTTCACATAAAGGCTCGTGGAGATATTTGACCGAGAGGACACTAGACCAAAGGGAGTGGACAAGACGAGGACAGTTAGAGGGTGAGACCAGAGGGCATTTCCACTAGTGGATACCAGGATTTAGATGTTAAGAGCTTGAGGAGGAGGTTGAACAGAAAGGCACGCAAGATGGTGAGGGGCACATCGATATACTCGATGTGGCGCATAGTCACCATTGCTGGAGACCTCTTTGATAGCTCTGACTGACACCATGATTGAGGGAGCAGAGCATATACTCAGAGGGCCATCTATTGATGAGGTACCGACAGTTGATGAGGTACCAAGTGCTATGACCGAGTTTAAAGATGATAGCCGCCCTCGACAGTTTCATCAGTTTCGGGCCGGCCTTCTAGCATTGAGAAAGAAGGCCACGACAGTGCGAGAGGCCATTCTGGACAAGTTAGAGGGTGAGACCAGAGGGCATTTCTGCTGGTGGATACTGAGATTTAGATGTTAAGAGCTTGAGGAGTAGGTTGAGCAGAAGGGCACGCGGGATGGTGAGGGGCACATCGATACACTTGATGTGGCGCAAGTGTCACCATAGTTGAAGACCTCTTTGTTAGCTTCGACTAACACCGTGATTGAGGGCAGTGCATATACTCAAAGGGCCATCTGCTAATGAGGTGCCAACAGTTGATGAGGTACCTAGTGCTATGACTGAGTTTATAGATGATAGCCGCCCGCAACAATTTCATCAGTTTCGAGCCGGCTTTTTAGCATTGAGAAAGAAGGCCACGACAGTGCGAGAGGCCATTTTGCGGCAGAACAAGGAGTTGGAGGGCATGAGAGTGATTTGTGGCGAGTCAGCGGCCAAACTGACTCACAATTGGGAACGGTTGGGTTCCCTAATGATTCAGCTGAAGTGCACATTGGAGCGACAGAGCAGCCCTATTCGGACATACATAGATGGGGCTTGTAGTGCTAGTAGGTTGCCTCTACACATTGGAGAGGGAGAGGCAAAGTCACCTCGACATATTTTATGTGTTGACCAAGATGATGAGATGAGTCAACATGAGCAGCACATGGTGCAGCATTCATAGGATGGGGGGTTTGTTCTGTGTATGAGAGTTCATACACTCGATCACTCTCTTGGGGTTGGATGGTGAGAGGTTCTGAATTGGTTACCTGGTGTAGTGGGCTATGGAGATGGTAGTGGACCCGGTTAAAGCTCAGCAGAAGCTTCCAGGCACTAGGGATACCAAAAGCCCAGATTTGCATTGGGATCCAAGAAGGACTACCTATCGTTTCCCAAATGTGTCAGTTGACTACGACCTTGGTGGTATAGTTGACCTCACAGTTGAGTGCATGATCCAGATTTAAATAGAAACACAACCAATTACATATATAACCACAAATACAAAGTTGCAGTAGAAACAACACTTCATTTCATTAATATCAAATACTGAAATATGCTTACAAACAGAATGGAAATAAGACTAGCTCGGGCGATGGTCGTTTATCTCTAAGAAGAGATGTGGCCACTACATGCCTCTGAACTTTGTTACAATGAGGCTCAAAGGCATATTTATTATTGAGAAACAATGAAAAACCCTAAACATCCAAAAACCTAACCCTAGGAGATGAAGCGCCAACCTATGGGCCCCGTTTGGGTAAATTGGTACATCAACTTTCCAGGGTCATAACTTCAGCATATGATCTTTGTTTGGCACATGCAAAACCTCATTAGAAAGATCTATCCGAGGATTGCAATTTTTGAATGACCAACACGACTCATGTTGGTCCCATTTTTCCCAAAAAAACGTCATTTAGGGCCTCAAACGGCTCTGGAAGTTCAAGACCTGAAAAACTGCCAAAAATATTAAATTGTGCTACAAATAAGGAAACTGAAAAACTAAAAGAAACAATGGTGGGGGTCTAAGTGGAATAGGTGGGCAGCCACCAATATCCACCTGGATCATTCCTCCCTCCTTAGAAAGCAATGCCCCCCATTGCGTTGATTTCCTCCATGAGATGAGGAAACTTCTATTGAACTTGGTCCCTGGTGAGCCACTTGCCCTGGTGAAGGAGTTGGCTTACTTTGACAACTCGATATAGTTGGATCCTTTGCTATCGGGTGTTCTTGATCTGCGTGTCCATGATCCGATCAGTTATGGCTTGTTCCATGCAATCTGGATTTAACTCTATACGTGTGAGTTGTTCTGCAATGTCTGATGTGTCCAACAATGAACACTAGGTACAGGCCAAGGAATGGGGGAATGTTGAGCTCAAATGCATTGTCTCCCATAGCCTTGGTAATGGTGTAAGGACCATATCAGGGTGGTTTGAGTTTCCAACAGGCTCCGGTAAGGCGTTCCTTCTGCAAATGCAACCAGACTTTGTCACCCACCTTAAACTTGTGTGACACCCGATGTTAATCATGTCGCTGCTTGTACTTGGCATTTGATTTCTCCAAAATGTCGTGGACCTGCTGGCGGATATGTTGGATGTGTTCAATGAAGTTGTTTGCCTTATCCGCTTCGGAGTGGACATAAGCCGAATCTCCCTGAGTAACTGCAAATGGCATGGCCACATCAATGGGACATAGTGGCTGGAATCCCAAACCCACTTGAAAAGGGTTGTGGTCATTCGAGCTATGGAGAGCCCGGTTATAACTATGCTGGACATAGGGGAGGCTCTCATCCCATGTGCATGGATGCTTTGAGTTGTACATGTGCAGAATGTGTACGATTATCCTATTGAAAACCTCTATGTGGCCATCAGTTCGGGGATGGAAAGCTATGGACTTAGTGAGCTTGGTGTCCAGCATCGACCAGAGACTGGACCAAAATGTACTGAGGAAATTGTTGTCCTTTGCATTCAAAGAAGAGTTTAGCAATAGCTTCTGTTGTGATATTCTTCTTGCAGGCTGCTATAATGGCCATCTTCGAGAATCTGTCGACAACCACAAAAACACAACCGCTTCAATGCTTAGTAAAAGGAAGGCCCGACATGTAATCCATGGAGATGGATTCCCAAGGTCGACTAGGGGTAGGCAACAGAGTATAGAGGCCTTGCTTCTTGATGGTCGACTTGGCAATGGCGCAGGCAGTGCAGGATTTGATGTACTTTCCGACATCTTGTCGAAGATTCAGCCAATAGAAATACTTCTGCAGTACTGCCACCATTTTCTTGACCCCAAAATGCCCAGCAGCCCAACTGTAGTGCGCTTCTCAAATCATCTTGGCACACTCGCTTGAAGTAACACAAAGGTGTCCCAAGTGGCATAACAAGGCATCCTGAAGGTCAAAATCTGGAACTTACTGACCCTCCAAGAGCGTCTGGTATGTGTGGCCGAATTCTAGGTCGCTTTTGTAGAGAAGAGGCCAATCAGAAGTCTTGTGCCCACAAGATTTAACCACAATGGTTAACGCTATGATTGGTGGTCGGCTGAGGCAATCTGCAACATTATTGGTGCTGCCCTTATTATACTTGATATTCAAATGGAAACGTTGCAGGTATGTGGACCACTTCTGATGGCAATCATTCTGCAACTTCCATTGCGTTTGTATGAACTACAAGGGTCGGTCGTCCGTGTGGATGACCATTTCCTTCCTCAAAATGTAATGCTTCCATTTTTGGCAAGCTTGCACAATGGAATACATCTCTTTGTCATAAGTGGGATACTTTCGGACTGTGTCTGAAAGTGTCTCACTGTGATATGCCACTGGATGCCCTTGTTGAGTAAGGACAACCCCAATAGCATAGTCAGAGGCATCTATCTCGATCTCAAATGGTTGTTGCAAGTTTGGTAAAGAGAGCACTGGTGCAGAGCAGAGGCGATGTTACAACTCTGCGAATGCCTTCTATTGAGATTCAAACCAAAAGAATTTTGCTTTCGCTCCTCCCTTGGTGACTTGATTCAAGGGCCAAGTGATATGAGAGAATCCCAACACGAACCTATGGTAGAAATTGGCAAGACTCAGAAAGCTGCAGAGCTCTGTCAAAGTGGTTGAGGCTGGCCAATCCCGAATGACTTGGATCTTGGTTGGATCCACATGCACCCCCCATTCATCAATAATGTATCCCAAACTCTGAACCTAGGTCATGGCCAAAGTGCATTTCTCCAAATTGGCACATAGCTTGTGTTGCCACAGTGTTTGGAGAGCCTTTCGGATGTGCTGGAGGTGTTCTTCCCAACTCTAGTTGAAGATCAGGATGTCATCCAAGTATACCACTACAAATGAGTTGGTGAATCACCGCAAGATGTCATCCATCAGCCTCATGAAGGTTGCAGGAGCATTCGTCAACCCGAAAGGCATAACCAACCATTCAAAAATACCCTCTTTGGCTTTGAAAGCGGTCTTCCACACATCGGAGGGTTCGATTGGTGCCTGGTGATATCCAGACTTCAAGTCAATGTTGCTGAAATATTTTGCCCCCTTGATTTGGTCTAGAAGGTAATCAATCTGTGGGATCGAGTACCTATTTCGGACCGTGATCTTGTTCAATGCCCAATAGTTAATACAGAATCTCCAAGTCCCATCCTTCTTCTATACCAACACAATCGGGCTCCCGCAGGGTGATGAACTCAGTCGGATGTGACCTTTTTGCAGCAACTCCTGAATCTGACTCTTGATTTCGTCGTTCTCTAGAACAGAGCACTGATAGATTGGTCCATTGGGCAACGGCACACCTGGGGTCAGATCGATGGAGTGCTTGACCTAACAGTGCAGAGGCACCCCTGTGGGGGAGGTGAAGATGTCCTCATACTCCTCCACGACCTTGTTCATCTATTGTTGTCGTGGAGATGGGCCCTGTCTGGAGGTCGTGGCCACCGTCTTCTTTTTTCCCTGAGGGCATATCATCAAGAAAACAAATTTTTCGGTTTTGGTAATGAGCTTACTGCATTGTTTTGTAGTAACCAAAGAGATGGCGGTAGGTGGTGCTACCTCCGGTATCCTGTACAACGTCTTTCCCAACATAACAATAACAGCGAGAGGCCTTGACTCATACACAACATGTCGCTTCCACAAGTATGGTTGGCCTAATAATACATCACAAACATCAAGGGGAGCAACGTCACACAATACCTCATCCATGAAAGGCTTGATGTTGTATGGGAGGTGGCACTGTTGGCTCACGTAAAGATCTCGTTCTTGGTGAAGCCATCCAATGGTGTACGATTGTGGGTGTGTTATGGTCGATAGCCCCAACCACTTCATGACCTTTGCCGAAATGAGGTTCTTTTGGCTCCCGCTGTCGACAATGAATTGTAGCATGGAGCCCTTTACCCACATCTGGGAATGGAAGAGGCGCTCCTCCTTTGGATCTTTAGGTTCCTCCTTCTAGATCTTCGTGGTGGCAACGGTGGCATTGGGCTCTGCATCGATAATCTGCTTCCCTTTGTCATTCCCCTTGTCGGGTTCTGACTCAAAGTCGGAACATGCATCTGATTCTGAATCCTTCAGCTCGGCCACCAATGACTGCTTGGCCCCGACACTCACTTGTGTTGTGAGTGGAGCTCTTATGGAACTCACACCACTTTCCCATGTCTTTCTTTGGCTTCGCGGTGTTGTTCTTTGCTTACAGCTTTGGCGGGTTGTCCTGGGCCACCCCGCCTTGGCTTTGTCAATTGTTCTGTGGTTGGGGGCACCTTTCCCCTGCTTCAGATTCGTAGATCCAAAGTCTCGCTTCTTCTGTTTAAACTTATGCTCAATCTTGATAGCGTATCAGTACGCCGTGTCGAGCGAGGAAATGTCCAGGAACTCCATATCATCCTGGATGTACTTGTGTAGGCAGTCGCAATGCTTGAGTACCAAATGTTTCTCAGAGTCCTTGATACCCAACTTCGTGTGAAGTGTATGAAAAACATTGGTAAACTCTAGCACATCTTGGTCCCTTCCCTGTCGCAGCATTGTCCACTTTATGTATTTACCCTCATAGCTCCCAACATGATAGCACTTCTCTTTGATGGCATCCCGGAACGAATTCCAAGTGGGTGTGGCTGAAAAAAGTGAAATCGTACTTTCATCCTTCTGCTCACAATAGGTTTCCCACTAGTCCTTGACGTGGGGGGCGGCTTTGAGAAGAGAAAAAGTAATCTTTTCTCGGTTGGAAAAATCATGAACAAAAAAATATCCTTCTAGCTGATTTAACCATTTATCTATGGCGTCTGCATCTATTTGGCCCTCAAATATGGGAATGTTAAAGTTTACTTGTACCTTAAAAGGAGCAGAGCCTCCAGAGTGGCTGTTGGATGTGGATGTGCAGTCAATGGGCAACCGTTGAAACATCTGGGCAAAGTTATCCATCATCGCATTCCTTCATTTCTCGAAGGCCTCCTCGAGCAATATTTTGATAGGATCTCCTACCCCCTTGTCTTTCTTTTCTTTCCCCATGGGCAGTTGTCGGCATTTGCGAGGCTGACCTTGCAAAGGTTCAACCAAATAGAGCCCTAACTCCTTATATCCCAACCTCGTTGGGGACATGCAAAGAAAAACAGAGAAAAAGCAAACCGCTCTGATACCACTGATTCGGACTTAAATAGGAACGCAACAAATTATAGATAACCACAAATACAAAGGTGCAGTAGAAACAACACTTCATTTCATTAATATCAAATACTGAAACATGCTTACAAACAGAATGGAAATAAGACTAGCTCGGGCGATGGTAGCTTATCTCTGAGAAGAGATGTGGCGGCTACATGCATCTGAATTCTATTACAATGAGGCTCAAAGGCCTATTTATTATTGAGAAACAATGGAAAACCCTAAACATCCAAAAACCTAACCCTAGGAAATGAAGCGCCAAACTATGGGCCCCGTTTGGGTAAATTGGTACATCAACTTCTAGGGTCATAACTTTGGCATACGATCTCTGTTTAACGCACACAATACCTCGTTAGAAAGATCTATCCGAGGACTAAAACTTTTGAATGACCCATGTTGGCCCCAGTTTTCCAAAAAAACGTCATTTAGGACCTCAAAACGGTTCCGGAAGTTTAGGCCCTGAAAAACTACCAAAAATAGTAAATTGTGCTACAAATAAGGAAACTGAAAGACTGAAAAAAACAATGGTGGGGTTCCAAGTGGAATAGGCGGGTGGCCACCAATATCCACCTGGATCAGTGCACGCGTTTGCTAGGGGAGTTTCAATCAGCACTAGTGGCCAACCATTTTATGGACAGACTCCTTGGGTTGTCTCAGTATGATTGTTGTACATGGGATCACGGGGTGATCAACATACTTTGGAAAGAGCTTGTCAGAGGAGGTGGCATTGGTAGGCCACTAGACAGTGCCTTGTATGGATCTGAGGGTTCTTCCTAGTTATGTGGGGCACAATGGTCACAAAGAAGTAGCATAGTGGTGGCATCGCCGCTAGTACATATGGGGATTCACCTCTCGTGTCACTCAGGGAGGATTTGGAGGCAAGGCCCACGCATCAGAGGAAATGGTGATGCGAGAGAGGAGGGGACGATACCGACAAGGTATGAGCCAACACATATTGTCTGAGCTTTAGATCATGGCATCCAGTGGCAGGCAGGAGCATACAACGTTGAGCAGTGGGTTGCAGGTGAGCACGAAGACGCATAGCAATGTGCCACAGTGCATGGATTTACACCAGGGAGTAAGAGTAGCGACTTACACCACATTAGGTTTGTTAGTGGAGTGACGGATGCGTTGGTGCATCTTGGACACTTTACGGTACAATATGATACATTAGCAAACAGGATAATCTAGTGGTGTACAGGGATAGGTCACAACGTATAGTGGCATGTCGAGAAGCATGGAGATACTTGGTGGTATGAAGTGGCATATGATGCGGCACGATGGGCTCTTGGAGCGTTGCCTCCAAGGAGACTTATGGACAAGGACATTAGGTGTACCATTGGGTGCAGCTCACCCTGAATCTATGAGGATGTTCTTAAGCATTTGGGGACACCATGTTTATCAAAGATGGGTCTTCGATTGGGTTATCAGTAGGTCTGAGGCAAAGAGAGGGATGTCCGTAGAATTACTCTTCAACACCTCGGCAAAATCTTGATCATACTCATGGGGACCTATCCACCCATCATCCTCCAATGTTGATTACAGTGGCAGAGTGTTTAGTTGTTTCCCCTTGATGCTTTCCATTTAGGCAGTAGGGCATGGGATGCTCACCATAGGCAATTGGATGAGACACCACATGTCACGAGCAGGGAGGAGACTCTCCAGTTGAAACACTTGGTAGGTGCACGAGTTGATGGATACAGGCTTAGGATGGTGTGGTTTATTGTCGAGGTAGCATATGTTCCATCCTTACGCTCACACTTGGGGAGGTGATTGCGAGGAAGCTGCATGATGCACTTTCGATGAGGTAGTTTGAGACGTTACATGAGCATGAGGGGCAGTGGATGGTAGACTTCGTCTACAGGAAGTTGTCGAGACTCCGAACAATGTCCAGATGTATCATCAGGGGTAGGGATAGCAGATTTCACTGTGTGGTCTAGCAAGAGCAAAACGGATTAGTATATGGTGACCCTGGCAAGGTGCCCTAGCAGGATAGACCCGCGCGCAGTGGTGTTGCCCCTTATTGGATTTGTGGCGGAGGTTTACCGAAGTGGATGACCCTAAAGGAGCACGAGAGGGTAGCAGTTAGGACCAGACTGATGCAGCGTCCACTTGGTGGACTCACTTTGAGATTAGTTTGGGACCCATGAGTTACAGGGTTGAGCAGTTGGTTTACAGATTGGGGAGAGTGGGTTCTCACAGGAGGAGGTCACCCAAATCTACCATTGAGACTTCATTCCATAGCAGGCACTTAACTTCCCAGAGACCAGTTGAGATAGGATAGTGCCTCACTTGGGTGGCTATATGACTGACGAGAGGTGGTCACGATTGACACGCCGAGACGAGGGATCTATTTTATGGGACTTGGGTTGTATCTTTAAGAGTTCCCTCTTGAGGTACTCAGGATCAAATTTCCGACGGGACAACTTACTGAGGAGGTGACAAAGGGTTAACGACATCGAGGTTCTCTACTGATCGACAGTAGGTGGGAGGACTCTCACTCTCATCGTCACTGGGTCTGCGCGTGGAGCAAGGGGCGCTTCACATTGAGTAAGATAACTTGGGTCCCTAGTATCGGGGAACTCCTTTATGACAAGGCAGTGCATAAATCAGGAGTGGCTCAGTGGTACAATTGGGACCTCGATATTGCTTGCAGTGACAGTTTAGGTCAGCAAATAAGGAGAATACTTATTCGAGCATTGCTTGAGGACAAGCAATTTTTGGCAAGGAGGACTATAATATCCTCAATTTTTAATTTTCATTTGAGGAGGTTAGCTTAAATCCTTGAGGTGGTGCTAAGCATAGCACAATTTTGAAATTCAGGCATTGGAGGCAATTTTGATATGAGGGGCATGAGGACTTAGGAGAATAGGAGAAATTTCAACCTTGGTGGAATGTAGGGGCCACAAAAAGGAGGCAATTCAACCCTTGGAGATAATTCACATTTGTGGAGGAAGATAGAGAAAAAAAAGGTGCGAGTTAGTGGAAAATAGGGTCCACCAAGAGAGAGAGGACTAGCTCTATAAATAAGGCAAGGAGGCCTCCATTTGATATCTTTTGACAATCTAACTTTCGAACACAAGTTTTCTTGAGTTGTTTAGCCAAGTAAACTAGTGTTGTTTAGCATAAGGAATTCCCAAGCGGGAATTCCAGCCTCTCTTTCGGTGGACTTCGAGTGCCACTCTAAGGAGAAATTTTTGAACTCAATGGGAGGTAAATTCGTTGGAGATTGTGGTACCTTTCATCCCATTTCTCAACTAGTTCCATTTCTAGGGAGAACGCAGGGATCAAAATCATACCACTGAGTTGGGGCAAAGAAAAGGGGTATTTTGGCCGGAGTATTTAGCAGAAATCTCCCTTGGGTTGGACTAGCATTTGTGGAGATTTTCAAGGTTGGCAGTCGCAGCGTTTATGAGAGCCAAATATGCCACTCTAGGGCCTATGCAGTAGTGTCACTAGCTAAAATTCGTGGGAGCTAAAAGTAAATACTTCATGCTTGTGCCGATTTTTGGGAAGGAAATCCACTCACTTCTTCGGAGGTAATTTCCAAGGTAGTGCTACAGCAGATTGAGGAGGAATAAGTGTCAAATCTAGCCACTGAAGTGTGGGGGACGTAGTGTAATGACCCACCTATGATTACAAATAGAATATGAATATTAGCATGCATACGAGACATGCATATGATAGCTACATATGCATGCATCGCATATGATAGCTATATTTCATTCCCATAAAAAATACTTACAAAGTTGTTGACATAGCTCGGGTATTTATAAATGAAATTATTAGATTTCATGGAGTACTTAAGAAGATCATATCAGACAGAGATTCAAGATTCACTTCAAAATTCTGGACTTGTATGCAATCAGCCTTGGGAACTCAACTAAATTTAAGCACGTCTTATCATAATGAGACTGAGGAATGAACCAAGTACTAGAAGATATGCTAAGAATGTACGTTATGGACCAACAATCACACTAGGAAAAGTACTTGCCCTTAGTAGAATTTGCATAAAATAACAGCTACCACAGTTCAATCGGGATGCCTCCATTTGAAGCATTATACGGAAGACCTTGCAGAACACCGTCGAGTTGGGACAGGTTAGAAAATCGGGTGATAGTGGGCCCAGAATTAATTCAAGAGATGGAGACACAGTTAAAACAAATAAGGCAACGATCGAAAGAGACACATGATATACAAAAAGTTATGTTGATGCTTACAAGGTAGATACAAATTATGAAGTAGGAGATCAAGTTTTCATCCGCATTAGGCCCAACAAAAGCACCATTCGGTTTGGAAAAAGAACAAAGTTGTCACCCCGATTTATTGGGCCATTCAAAGTCTGGAAAAAGTTGGACCTATCGCTTATTGTCTTGCATTGCCACCCCACTTGCATAAAGTTCATAATATATTTCATGTATTTGTATTAAAACATTACATAGTTAACAAATCTCATAACCTTCAAAGGAAGGAACTGCAATTATCGAATGAGGGAACCATTTGGTCAAACCATTACGTGCACTGGAACGTAAAGTTCGACAGCTGAGAAATCACTTGGTAGACCAAGTTGAAGTCCAGTGGGATAAGTACAGCTCTGGATCGGCTACTTAGGAAGGTACAAAGACCATATGTCGAAAATACCCCAACTTGTGCCAATTTTGAGGAATTTAAAACCTTATTTTATATATATTTATTTTATTTCTAACTTGATACTTAAAACTATTATTTAGGATTATCACATGTAAAAATGAATTTTATTTTGCTGGTAAAAATATGTTATTTGCTTAACTCTGTTGGTACATGGATACCAATATGAAGTATGTTATTTAATAAACATTGTTGGAATATGGAAACCAATATGCATTTTAGCATTTGATTAACCTTGCTATGAAATCTAAATCATGAATTATGTTATGGATGAAGAACGACTACATATTAATATGAAATCTAACTTATAGATATTTGGGCTAGACATAACCAAAACCGTTATATGAACACAAAGATCAATATTGTAAATAGCAATATATGTGAAATACACATAAATGTTATTTAAATACAATTTATTTTGAATATATTGGTGTATATGTTATATGGACAAATATTTACATTGTAGACAGCATCGTTACCAAAATGATCACGTGGTGACAAAAGTTCCAAGAACAATTAAGGCTCAATGAGATTTTATGATAGTGTGTTGACTCTGGTCCCACTAGGAGGGGTGGAGGTATTATCCACCGTTTATCCTCCAAAACTTGGAGTCATAGAAGGATTGTGCGAGTTACGCTCCCCTAGACGTGTGATAATAACTGTCAGATGCCTACTAGAAAATTAGGTCGATGTAGTCGACGCTATCACCCTTGAAGTTTATGAATGGCTAGATCAGTATAGTTGACACCATGGCATATTCCAGTAAAGGACGGATAGGATGGGAGCAGAAGAGATTAGGAAGGATAAGGTGATTCTAGAATAGCTTGGGAGTTTGGCAGGAGTCGGGCTTAATTATTAAAATTATAAACCTATCAATGTTCAAAACACAAATATTTTAAATGTCCTCGCAATAATAAGTATTTAATCACGGAACATAATCCTTATATAATTATACTAATTACTAAAATAATTACTAAGATATTATATAAACCTTAACTTCGGGACAAAGTTTTCTAAAGAAGGGGTGTATGTAATGACCCACATACAATTACAAATAGAATATGAATATTAGCATGCATATGATAGCTATATATGCATGCATCGCATGCACTGCACTAGTATATATATACTAGCTAATATAAGATAATGAATTGATTTTGAAGTAAATATTTGGCGCATCAGAATATATCAAATAAGGTACTTGATAGGCATACCATCATCATAAAAGATGATTCCAAAAATAAAGTTAATACAACGGGTATACAAAATAAAAGAGAATTTCAGTAACTAAATAAAATAGAACTTATATATATATATATATGAAAAGTATATAAAAGTATATATATATATATATGAAAAGAAACTAAGTAAGAATAATGGGAAAAGACATACATAGGATATTACCTTTTCTTTTTTATTATTTCAAACAACCTCAAAAAAAAATAAAAGTAAAATTAAATTAATATATAAACTGTAATAAAATATAAGATCAATAAACATTAAGAAATTAGGAAATTAAAAGGCTAAAGAAAAAAAGAGATGTATATAACTATGATTCTCATAATCTATATAAGTTAAGTCTATCACTCAGATCGTGACTGAGCAAGGTGGAGGCTGTAATTTGCTCCACCTATGACCGACAAAGAACTAGCACGAATATAAATTATTTAATCAAGATCTTGATTCGGTGAACAGGAGGGCGATGGAAGGACTGGTGTCTATGAAGAGACGTGAGGGTTTGTTACAGGGGGGCAGAAGTTAGTATTCTTGGGAGTTGAAGGAACATTTTCCTTGGTTTGGAAGGACTCTTTTGTGCTTACACAGGCAAAGAAGGAGAGAAGAAATTTACCAGAGAGAGACAGAGAAAGAGTCTCATTGTTCTTGAAGCCTTTAGACACAGGGGCCAAATTACTTCAAATTTTGAAGTACTTTGGCGCTGGGTACTGATATTGTACCCAATTTGGTAGGGAGGTGTTGGTCTTTTGGTAACAGTAGCGAATTTGGAGCGACGACAGCACGGGATCGACTTTAATAGTGAAAGCCATATATGTATTGTGTATTAAATTGACAAATTGAGTTTAAGATGTCACTGTATGTATAATTAATCTTCAATCTATAAAAATTGTAAATTTCCCGAAAATAGTGCCCTACACACAGTTTCTGCGAAGAAGGGCGTGGCACCAAAAATTGGGTAATTCTGTGAGGTCTGAATTAGCCCAATTCCTTTCTGGGTTTTGTCGATCAAGGGTCAAGGAGACTGCTCTTAATTTTGCATCATTTTTGGAGAAGTTTTCGTGCCCCAAAACAACAGAACTATTTGGCAGCCAATTAGAAGGAGTGACCTTAAATTTTGGGTTTTGAGTGGTCGGTAAAATTTGTCCAAACCCTTCGTGATTTTTTTTGGGTTTGTGGTGGAGAGCCCAATATTAATTTGGCAGAAATTTTTGAGTACTTTTGGAGGCTCAAATGAGGGTTCTTCTAGCCAACAGTTACAAAAATTTCAGGGCCAATGCAGTACATTGAGGAGAAGTCTTTCCTTTACATCTAGGCAGCAATTTTCTCACCTGGGATTGTCTAGCTTGCTTTGGCAAGCCCATATGCACACATTCCATTCATTGTAGTCTCCCTTGTGATAATAAAATGGCTCAACTTGGTGCAATTCTAGTGCAATTTTATGGGTGTTTAATTGTTGTTTAAATATTTATGTGTTGAATGTGTATTTTGCTTTGTTTATTGTTGTTATTTCCAATTTTGAACATTTCAAAAAGTCAACTATAATCTACAAGAACTTTGATCTTCCAATATAAAGAAGGCATGTGTGACATGTGCAAGGCTACATAGCGACAACGAAATCCTCCTCCAACAAAGTTCTCTACAGCAATACAATGGCTCCGTAAAGCTCTCCTTTAGCAATTTCATATAGCAGTAATGAAGGCACAAGAGGATTTATGAAGAGAAATATAGAGGGTGCACGCATGCACTATCCCTAGTTTAGTTCCAATTTAAGTTACAGGAAATGCCTAGTTTGGTCATATCTTAGTATCCTAAACATTTGGAAATGTCAAAGCAGGTACAAAATGCGTTGGAAACATTGTCAATTATACCATACGACGATTCCAAATCTAGAAACGTAGTATAATGTGAATGATTGTGTTTCCAACGCATTTCAACCATTTCTAGTGACATTTCATGCACTTTTTTGAAAGTCACTAAGCCTGCCTAAGTGCCCAAGAGGGACATGTTTTAAAATTGGCAACTAGGGCCAAACTCCATGTGGGTCTTCTTATTTATGACAGCTGATATTTTTCTTGGATTCCTCTCATCGAGAGGTGTAGGATTGATCTAAATATCATCTGATTCAGACATGTATTCATGGAGATATGAATTTATTTTTGTTATGTGACAATTCGTCAAGGTCGACCAGCAACGAAATTACCCCCACTTGTCTTCCACGTTTTAGTATAAATAGAGGTGGCCTTCAAATCACTTTGACACACACACTCTTGTAATCTCTCTTCATTTTGTTTGGGTTTGATGAAGAAGAGCATAGAGGAGTGCCCTAGGATATATGTTGTCCTAATTTACAGTCAATGAAGCAAGCCCTAATCGCATTCTCTGAGATGACAAGTATAGGGTGGAGGAAGGAGTGCTTCGTATAGGAAGGAGGGCTTCGTATTGGGTGCAGGCAGCATGATCACATGCCACCGCAGGCAATGAAGGACTCGGGTAAGGGAGTTGTAGTCAATAACGCAAAGAGCACACATTCAAGATCTCGTATGGAAAGGCAGGGTCTAACTGCACCTCAGCTAGGGTCTTAGGTGCAATCATGACCAAATCTCATAAGCATAATATAGACACAAATCAGATCGATATATTGCCTATGAATCAATGCTCGGATGGGCACGGAAGTATAGATTTCGGATGGGGTTACTGCAGTAAGGTCTAAACTTCATGGAGACCTAACCCTTAGTATGACAATCTTCGCATTACATGGATAAGGTATGACAAGTATGCAGTCATGGTATTCCTACAGAGTACTAGGTACAAGGATGAGCAATCATGGATATGTTCTATAGATCACATCTCTGTATATAAGGAAAAAGCAGTACCAAAGCTCCAGCAATCTGATAATGAAGGAATGTAACTAGGTCTATTCAATGAGAAGCAGTAATCACTGTCTCAGTAAGGATAAGGATATAAGATACAGTCATCATGATGAAGAATTCAATGAAGACTTCGTTGACATAATGAAATGACTGTCATAATAGAGATCTCAGTGCATCTATGAAAACATAGAGATCACAATGAAGATCTCAATGGATCACATTGACATGGTAAAGAAGCAACAGTGAAGATCTCAATGATACTGTAGTAATGGCTTGAATGGTGCAGCATAGTGCAGCATGATAGTGGTGCAACATAGTGATGAATGGTGTAGCATAGTGATGAATGGTGCAGCATGACAGTGATGCAGCATAATGATGATGAATGGTGCAGCATAGTGCAGCATCACAATGGTGCAGCATAGTGATGATGAATGGTGCAGCATGAATGGTGCAACATAGTGCAGCATGGTGCAGGAAAGCGATGATGAAGTGCAGCATAATGGGTGCAGCACAGTGATGGGCACAACACTTTGATGGGTGCAACATGGTGATGGAATCACCTTAGAGAATCAGTTGAAGTAGTATGCCTTCATCTGAGTTCAGATCAGCTCCCTCATGTGTTATCTTCTTAGTGAAGATCTCTGCTCTTATTTTGACAAGTCAAAATGTTGACTTCTGATGTATATGTACTATCTTCACATTTGGGTTTGTCCCTCGCTGGCACCACATCTTGTGTCCTCTTGTCTTGGCTTGTTTTCTGCAATTTATGTTTATGTTCTATCTGCATTTTACTATCATGCTAAATGTGATTGCTAATCTAGAATTGATATTGAGTTAATAAGGAAAATTGAAGTAAATTTGCTCTCAGCATAGAACATACCTAAAATTAACAACATGGGACCCACGGGAAAATATCATCTTGTTTGTACCAATGAACCATTAAGACAAAAACAAGGATAGGGGATTGAACATTGAGGAGTTTGTCACCTTGGTAAAAGTTGACATTCTCCTTTCTTTCACCCTTTCTATCCTTTTACTTAATTTTTTAGCATTACCATTATTTGTTTCAAGATGTTTGAAAGTGGTTTCAGCTTCCAAATCTCATTGGACTTCATATGAAAAAAGAATTTAGAAATCATATCCATTCAAAATTCAACAAACTTAACAGTTTTCAAGATTTTAAGGTTCATAGGATTGTAGTGTTTACACTAGGTTCTATCATGTATGAGGGAATGGGATTGCATTAGTCAAAACCACCAAGCTATGGAATTTTGCATCATGTAATCATCTATAAGAGTTGATATAGACATGGATCTCCTTTTAAAATAATAAAATGTCATTTATGTGTATCATTCTTATTTTCTTTTCTTGTTTTTTTTGGAAGATAATGTGTTATTTAAAAGATATTTTTTATATTTTATATATTGTGTTTCCCCATGTACCCATTTCTTGGGGGTCACTTTTTCAAGCATTCCCATTTTTAAAGCTTGTACATTTTCCACGTTTTGTGCAACTTAGGTTCCATTTTAAATGCCTTTTATATTTAGTAGTATAGTACTATTTCTAATTTTGCTTTAGTTAGTATTTACATGCACAATTAGACAACACAGTTTCCTAGTTCAGCAATGCACTGGTAAATGTGGATTCTAGTATGAGTTAGGGCACAGATTGCTAGGAGGATGCACTTGCATGGTATGATCCCAAGGGGACATATATGGGGTTAAATTTATATGATATGGTGCCAATGGGGGAATATATGGGCTTAAATGTACATGTAATGTGTAATTGTATATGTAATAGGGTCAGCCCAATAATGAAAGAGCCGCATGTGCAATATGTGAATAGGTATATATAGGAACCATATGGTTATTATTGAGGACATATGATTTGGATGTATGAATGTATTTGAGTATTTGGATTTTCTCCTACTATTTAAGGAGTTATTGTGTAGCTTATCTCTCTTGTCTATTTTGGAGTTGCGCTCCACTCTCGCATTTGTGTACATGGCGTGTACTTATAGTTTTTTATGTATTTGAACCATAACTACAATATATGGAATTAAAGGAAAGAAAATTATGCAACAACCAACGATCAAGGATTAAGACCAAAAAGAATTGAATTTGAATAAATGGACATCATCAATTGCAAGAAGAAAGCAGGAATTTGAAGAAATCATATTAATTGGTTTCATCACATGTATCACCCTTAATTGCAAAGGTTTGAAGATACAGCTTTTTGAAGGAGGACACTATGGTATGACCCCAAGAGGAGCATATATGGGTTAAATCATAAATGTATATGATATGGCCCCAAGGGGGAGCATATATGGGGTTAAATGTACATGCAATGTGTAAATGTATATGTAATAGAGTTGGCTACATGTGCACTGTATGAATAGGCATATATAGGGATCATATGGTCATTATTGAGGACATGATTTGGATGTATGAATGTATTTGGGCATTTGGAGGAGCTTCTCTTATTCTTTATGTTGTTATTGTGTAACTTATCTCTCTTTATCTTATCTATTTTGAAGTTGTGCTCCACACTCACATTTGTGTACATAGTGTGCACTTCTGATATTTTATGTATTTGGATCACATTGCACGCCTCAAGTCATCTTGCGCATTTCACTTAGGCTCATCTATCCATGTAAGAAAGGAACTTTAGGGTTAGCGTCTAATATTTCCAGTTTAGATGTTGTAATGGATGTGTCCAGATTCATTGTACCTTCTAGCCTATAAAGGATAAGGTAAGGGCTATAGGTTTTATAATTCAATTTCCAGTTCAGCAGTTAGTAGTTTGTTGTTTTCCTGCAGCAGATTTTCATTTTTAGAAGCAACGAAAAGCAGTTTCAGGTTTTGACAAAGAATTTATTGTGTTTCTATTAAATATTTTCTAGAGTATGTGTTTATGTTATAGCTTTAATTACATAGTGCAATATTGAGTAGCTTTAAGTTTTCCACTATTTAGTATCCGGTAGGAATTCTTCTCGAGGTCAGAATCTATTTCCATGGTTTGAGAAATTCTAACAAGATGGAGGATCTACCAAGAAGATAATAAGTACAGAAATAGTATAAAAACTGTTTGCTTGCATTCCAATATCAAAGCAGTCTAAACATTCAACCTTTTTTACTTTTCCAGCAACTATCACCAGAATCCAACTACGAGATTATTGGTAAACATCTCATTTTCCATCACTCAAATTGCATTTTCGAATGCATAGCTACATTCAATACCCCAAAACCCCTTGGTACACCCAATTTATGCAATCTCAACAACTGATATCTGCATTTTCAGCAATTTTTCTGTATTTTGGGCCAGATTCTAGGCAAAACTGGTGAGAAAATGTGGCCTGCAAAAGTTAAAAAAGTAGAGTGTTTAGACTACACTACATTAAAACAAATCCTTATAACATTTCCTAGTTGAAAAAGGTTCATAGCATGCTTATTGATCAAGCTTGTCTGGTTGCTTTCCAAATTGATCCTTATAAAGGCATGGTGTTATGTGACATGGTGCCAATGGATGTATGTAATTTGGTGTTGGGATGGCCCTGCAATTCGACTGGAAAGTAATGCATCATGACCAAGAGAACACCTATAAAGTACAGCATGATGAGAAGGGACATCTTTTAAAACCTTGGAAAGAGGAAGTAAGAAGAGGTGAAGATTGTAGATGCAACCAAAAGTAGAGATAATGTCATGGAAGCTGTTGTTGTAGAGAAAGTAATTGTTGTCTAGAAACAAATGTTGCTGCAAGGCCAATGCCACAAAAGCTTGGGCAGGTAGGGAGCTCATTGAGAAGGGCATAATTCTATTAACTGAAGAAGACAAGGTTAAGGAATGCACTGTGAAAGGAACTGTGCATCATATGCAACAACTTCACCATGAAGTGGAAAATCAAACCAATGAAGCAATAGGAAGAGTAGTTACCCTGCTGTTCAAGTTATGTTACCATGTCAGTTTCCAGAAGTAAAAATAATAAGAAAAGGAAAGGACCATACATGAATTGGGAAGTTTAATGAAAATAACATTGCAGGTGACGACAGAGGAGAGAATAAAGCTGGTAACCAGAACCAGAAATTAGCAGATAAGAAGATGATTGATCAATGTCAAGAATGGATTCACTTACATTTCACAGAGAAATGGACAATTGAGAAGTAGTTTAACAAGTGGAAGAAGTGAAAGAAACACTTAATAGATCTGAACCAGGACGTTCAGCATTTTTTCAAGGGGAATATGATGCAGGGGATGTAGAGAACAACACTAGTCAACATCTCTTGATAGATTATTTGGAATCGCTTGAGTCTGTTCATTGTGAGGAATAAGGAATGGATTTTGGTGCAAAGTGGCCTGAAGATAAATGACAGCTAGACAATGGAGCAGGAATCCGATGCAAAAGTTAGTGGATCTCTAACACCCAAAAACGTGGCAGACTTAGTGCTCATGTTGTAATTCCAACTAGGAGTAAATTTAGGGGTTATACATTTTTCTTAACGAATTAAGGATGGTAACTAGTCGTGTTTTGTGTATAAAGAGACCAGCGTATCTCTGTGTAACAGGGGAAAAAGGAATTGAGTATGCTCAGAGGAGCCATGCAGGCGAGCCAGAGGGCGTTGTAACTTGGCAGGACACCACTGTTTGGGCCTGTGTGCCAATTTAGAATAATGAGATTTTAGTAATCTTCCAATAGAGATTATGGATAAGATAGATAACTGCTGATTTAAATTTCCAGTCACGAACTTGTCTATGTTGTTGCTCCTGTGAGTATTTAGAGAAGCAGAAATGAATATATTGACTGTGATTGTTGTGCAGCAGCCTGTATATTCTTGTGGACTCCCTGATCTGCTAATATTGCGTAAAAATCCTCTCATTATCCTTCTGTTGTAATGCTGTGTCGTAGAGTCTATTTCCCTGTTTATTACTAACCCCATTTCACATTTTGGGAAGCATTCTTTCACTGTCATGATATGCTGGAGCAGGATGTGTATAACTGCACTTGAGCAGATCAGAGAAGACAGAGTACTGCAGACCTGAGGTGTCTGCATCATTGACCCAATTGTATATACATGAACAAAAGTCTAAAGATATACTGACAAATGATTTAGTGAAATTCACAAGAGTTTTCAAATTATATTTATATCTGAACCAAACCATGTAGCCCTTTATTACAGCTTTAATTATTATAATTACTACTCAATAATTTGACCATAATTTTTTTTTTAAATATCGAGGATCACTATATACCAGCTAAAAATGATGCTTACTCTAGCCATTAAGATGTATACTATTGCAGGTATACGCATCATTAAGATAATAGAATAGCCAACATGCCTTCGTAGAATCCCTGGGATTGCGCACTCAAGTTGACACTTGCTATTCACGTATAGATCATCTATGCATAGTTCCTAAGGCAGTGCAAAATCTGGGTTCAAAAGATTGTTTGCAGCATTAAAAGCACCTTTGACTTTTCGCAGGATCGATTCCAAACAATGTTCCAGTTAATAGAAAGGAGCATAAGGGCACGGTTATTGCTTGTGTTGATAAACAAATTATAAGAAATGTGTTTTAAAAGTTCTGTAAAAAAATGATATGTAAGATATTGCATTTGTCTATATAGCCTGCTTCAAATACTAGGTGGTCACAAGGATTGTTCTTTTTCCATAGCCGCATACGCCTGTAAACAGCCTAAACATACCGTCTCTGTCTCTGTTTGGCATGAGCAAATTTATTTAATGTTTGTATAATGAGTTAAGCAATTTTAGATTTATGTTAGAATTTCAAAGATACATTTGCAAGGTATCAGCAAACCATAAGGAGGTTTATAACTTCGCAGAAAATATGACTTTTCACCCTGAGTGCTAAGTAACCCAATCATATCAAGAACGGCGGGAAACCTAATCTATTCATAATAAACATTAATACCTATTGCTATTTGTTTTCCATAAATAGACCATGAATGGGTGTTGGCATCGGTAGACTAAGGAAATTTGTTAACCATTGACCTGTGGCAGTCATGCCTTCATCCCTCGCCCTCTTTCTCCTGGTAAAAGTGTCCTCGGGCCCATATGAAAAGTAGCGATATAGGAAAGGCCATATTCTATTTGTTATATGTTGTGAAGTTTTTTTGGTATATTTTTTTGGTAGAATTTGTCTAGAATTCGTTAAGGATGGGATGGAGTCACAAATTTAAGTTGTGAACTTTTTACTATTTGGGTATCTCAGAGGTTTGGAGGGTTTTTACAATTTGAGTAATTCAGGGGTTTTTGAAATTTTGAAGGTGCTGATCAATTTATGCAATCAAAAACACATTTTATATAACAAAAAATCACGATTTGAACCAAAAAAAATCACTGGATTCAGGACAAAAACACCAGAACGTAATCTCCTAAGGCCAATTCCATCCTCTCAGACACATCAGAGTCCAACATGAGAAATAGGTTCGCCTAATTAATTAAAGTGTGCAAGTTTTACATAAGAAATTAGGAATCGTAAAGGTAATCACAGTTTCAAATACTATGGAACCAAAAAACAGATTCTAACATAAAGTTTTGATTGCATGTCTCTAATAGGAAACGGTCCCAACCCACAATCTGTCGGTCTCGCGCAGTATATTTGCTATCTTGAGCTGGATTTGCTCACAATGTTTTTGTAACTTTTATAGTAACAAATCAAAACATTGCTAAGGAGATAATTTCCAAACTCCTTACCTAGATCTTTGAGTTGGTTCACCCGCTTCACAGACCTGAGAATAGCAGCTTCCCTGATCATATCATTCAAACAAGAAACAAATCATCATTTGCTTTTCCTGATTTCTCACTCCCACAAACAAACAGAAAATGAAAAAGGGCAGTTAGTTACCTTCCTCTTCTGTGACCTAAGAAATAAAGGGCAAAAGCGCCCAGGCAGCAGCTCACTCCTCCCCGTGAAATCATTGTCAAGCAAACTATATCACAAAAGCCACCCAACCCAACCCCGAATTCATGCACTGTCAAGAGGGGTTTCCAATAGAGAAATAACAAAACAGAGCTTTAGGATAGAGGGCGTGTTCTAATCTCTGAAATCACTCAGAATCATGTTTCGATTATTGCGGCAGTTTAAAATGGAATTTAAATTCGGGAAGGATATGTCGTAAATAGGTTGTAGTTATCATTAGGCTCAATTATTTCAAGATTTCGGCCAGGTTGAAAAAAGGAATCGTAGATCAGCAGACTCTATTGGCATTCGGGAGAACTAAAATTAAATTGAAGGTACTGCACCTCTGCTTCATCTCGAGAAGAACAAGTGAAATTATGGTACGAAATACACTTGCAATGAAGCTTGAATGGAATTTATTGATTTCACATACCAAGTATAATTTAACTCGCAGGAGAGGGAGAGAAAGGTGGGGATTTTATAGACCCACGAGATAATTGATGTCACACATCCTCGAAAATTCCAAAAGAAAATATGGAAAACCTCCAAGCAGTTCTGAAATATTAACAGTTAAAACTTATTAATGGAACGGAATTTATTGATTTTTGAAATAAAATTTAATTGTGTAAATAAGAAGAACGGATTTTAGATTTTGTTGTTGTGAAAGTTATTTATTTTATTATTGCTTCATATACACACATTCATATAACAAATTTTATAAAAAGGCTTTAAGAATTAACTTAATTCGTAAGGTGGTTATCTAAAGTTCATAAACTTTTAAGATAGGAAAAATTATACAGCCATACATATTCACATTAAAAGTTAAGGTATCAAATTGTCCATCATCCTAGTTATCATGTTACTCCTCTTATTGAAATGTGCTTTTCTTCTCCATGAGTGGTATATATAAATGTGCTTTTCTTCTCTATGAGGGTATATATGGTTTTGGTATTATTTTTAATGTATATTTTTTTGGGTTAATTTATAAGGTTGAATTTAGAACTTTATGGGAAATAACTTTTATTATTAAAGTAATTGTAAATCGAGCTATTCTTGTGGGTTTATTTTTAATATATAATATTAAATAAATATATAATTGGATATAAATAAATAAATATATATATATATATATATTTTAATATATTGTTTTATTTAAATTGATGGTGAATGGGTGCATTGTTAAAGTATTTCTTATAAAAAATCACTAATTCAAATCTTTATGAGTTAGCCCACCAAAAAGGGTGTTTCCTCGTTACAAACATGACATTTAATGATTGTAAAGTTGTGCTCTAACATGACATTTAATAATCGTAAAGTTGTGCTCTAATATGACATTTAATAACCTTAAAGTTGTGCTCTAGTAGTTGGGTATTAACAAACAACTTATGCCTCGTTAAATTATTTACAAATGTCCATGTATAATTTTAATATTTATTAAAAGAAAGTAAAGATTAGCATTAACAAGATCAACCCACTTTAGGGATTTAATGATGGAAATGTCATGGTTGATGGCTTGTCAGTCCAACCGTATGATGGAGCTGACAACGCACTCCACTTGGCACGAGTTCAGGATGTGTAATTACCAACACTACACCACCATAAGTAGAGTCATTAACTCTTGCATTTAAGGTTGGCACAAGGAATGGACAACAATGTTTAACGAAAGGAAACTCTGACAAATTGTTGAAATGCAAGTGTATTGGTATATTGATGCAGGGGCATTTAAAAAAAAAAAAAAAACTGCTCAAATTCTAGGAGTCTTAATTTATGTTTAACAATAGTTAAATGTTTTTTTTCGTTAAAATAAATTAGAGGGGGGTAATAACTAGAGAGTAGACCTTTATTAATAAATTCAAGAAAAAGAAGTTAGTTATGATACATGTAGTTTCGATCTCGAATTTTAGGGAAAATGTAAAAAAAATTCCAAAATCCCAATTTTGGGGGTTGGGTTGAAAAGGTTTAAAACGATTCTATATAATTTTCTCTAACAAAAAAAAAGAATTGAATTGTGTAATCAATTTTCAGTGAGATGAATATTTTACAGTTTTATTCTAAATGCTTTGTTCAGGTTTAACGCTCAGGAGCACTTCTAATGTCATGTAGACTTGCTAAGTATCACATTCCATTTTATCTATGTTTGTTTTAACTTTGTGGTAACAAGGGATGTTTAAGTGTGGTGAATGTGTAAAATATTGCGCAGTGGCCTGTCTGTGCAGTGAAACAACAAAATTAGACAAGGAAGTGTAGTTTGCAAAAGCCAGAGGAAGTGTGGACCCTCAGCTCTGAGCATTGTGACTTTTCTAGATTTTTATTCCACCGTGTAGACAGAGAACAAACTTCCCGTAACATATATTTTTTGACATTATTATTGTTTGGGAACTGATATTAAAGTGGAACAGCGTGTTGCCAATTTAAATTGTGAAGAATGAGTCATGGTTGATACACCCAAAACGAAGGTAAACCAGCAAAAGCACTAAATTGTCACCTACAGGTATTTTTTGTTCCCCTGTGGTGTTCTTGTGACTATAGTTTAGTTCATGTTCCGCATATAGACTTCATGTTCACTAAACAGAGTATTTTCAAACCCTTGTTTTTCTGTGTTGGAGAAAATGTTCCAGAACGATTTGTTTCACTATATAAGAAAGGGTAAATCCCAACACACCTTCTACAAGTTGTTAAAATATAATCAGGTCTTCTTAAGGAGAAAGATATGCCTTTCTCCTTCACTATATATCATGTTTGCAGTTGGTATCATTTCATGGCTCAACAGTGGTCATGGAGGAAGTATACCACTTCTAGTGACCGCTCAGGAGAGTGAGGAGTTTGTAACCACCCTCCTCCCACATCTACCCGAGTAACCGGCCAACTAGGGTAAACATGTGATGAGAGGCTACTATGGTAGGATTCAACCTCCTTGTTGACCTTAAGGAAATGGAATCGATGGAAACACATCAATCATACCTTCCACATCAGCAACAACACTACCAGGAGGCAACTGAGCCACTCAGGCATCCTGCCCTTGGGTCCTACTGAGTTTTTAGACCTCTTGACCTTTAGACGCTCTCATGTTATGCGCATTCTAGAGTCCAGGGACCTCTGGACACTCCCACAAGCCTACATGCCTGCGTCCAAGGACTTTTCCCAGCAAACTTGTGCCAGCATTCGCAGAATTTAAGGCACTTTTCTAGCCCATAATTTCGGCCACTGCCTAGAACTTGTTGTAACTTCCACAATCCATTAAACACGTGATGACAAGACTAATAAACCAAAAATCAACTTCAGGACTAGGTCTAACCATCCCCAACTGGGACTGACATTCTGTCAAACACTTGGCATCAATGCAATCTATAGGTCTAAGATACAAGACAGAACATGAATGACTAAAAACTCTTATGAAATATGACAAGAAGAATCACCACCTTCTCCCTTGAACTGTTATGACATCAATTAGGTCGCATCCATCATTTTAACTATTACAAGTAAATACATGAATTAACCATGACATGAACCAGTCAATTAATCATGCTTATAACAACATAAAACCATGGAAATAACAGTGAGATAACAACCATTAAATCCACATATAAACAAGTACAAAAGCAAGAGAACTTAGTTTTTATTAACCATAGGCAAAATTGACCAAGTTCGGGACTTCCACGTACCAACCAATCGTAGACATGGCTAAACCAGATCTTTCTTTCAACCAGTCACCCTCGTGCCATATTCCAAGCATGAATGTGGGATCTCATGGATAAACCAATCCAAAAACAACCAAGGGAATCAAGAGGTTAAATCACCTCCACCCTCACCAACTGTGATCACACCAAAACCGGTGCTCCAATCACAAAATCGAACTGAACTTGGAATGCCATATAGAATCCATCACTACCCTTGAGGAATTTTCCATCTCCTTGTCTCTTAGGCTTTACCGCAATCCAATCCCGGATCACCAGGCCCTAAACTGAGACATCAACCTCCCAGGCTTTACCACAATCCACACTGGATCACTAGGCCCTAAACTAGACTCCTCCCTCAGGCTTTACTGTGTATCCCACAAAAACTAGTCAAGGGATTCATAAACCTTTGCGAATGAACCTTGAGACCACCTCCACCCCAGATTCTGAAATCCATCCAGCAATTCCAAAGCTCAAAACCGAGCTAAACATCACAACACACCATGGCATGCAGAAAAGCCAAGGCTAGGCTGAAAACCATTGTCATAACCCGGAAAAACCATGCCACCAACAAAAAGAGAACTGTAACAGCCCTGGTTAAAAACTCATGTAAAAATATATAAGGCCATGGTGATGGGACACATATTCCAAGCTGAATGGTGGGAAAAACATCCTAGTGGGTGTTCTTTTCGGTTATTATGGCTAAGGAAATTGGCAAAGGCAATGGCAAATGCTTTGGAAAGGCAAAGAGGCATTTATTGGCATTTATTTATGAAAATACAGGAAATTGGGAGAAAAATAAGGTGAAAGGTCACAGGTTGCATGTAAGGAGGAAAATGAAGGAAAATAATAGAAAATGAAGAAAATAGAAACCTCATTAATAAAAAGGCTTATAAGGATCAGTGGGTAAGTTTTTGCTCAGGTTTTGCATTGGATCAAGAAAGGTAAAGAAGACAAGAGGAAGGAAGGATCAAGCAAGGAAGAGAAGGATCAAGCAGTTGCAACAGTATTCTTTGCAAGTATTGATTTTGCATGTGAGATTTCCTTGCTAGATTTGGCATGCATGGTATTGCATGTGGTCCTTTTGCTATTATGGAATAGGTTCTACCAGGTGCGACAGTGTTTTCAGCCTAGCCTTCTATTTCTGGATAGTCATGGTGTGATGGAGTTCTTATGTTTTGGTTGAGCTAGATTTCCAGATGGATTTGAAGCTGAGTGAGGTGGATCTCCGAATGATAGAACACATGGCCTAGTGGTCCCTGAACCAGACTATGGATCACGGTAAAGCCACTGGCCTAGTAACCCCTGAGCCAGACTGTGGGCTATTGTAAAGCCAGGATTGTGTACCTCAGTGGACCTAGGAATCCTCGCCGGTGAATGGCGTGATATACTATAAATTCAAGAGGTGTATTGTTCTTCGTTGGGCCTAGTAATCCCGAGATGGGATACGCGTTAAAGCCTGGAGATTGGGTATCGATTTAGGGCCTAGTGATCCGATGTGCATTGTGGTAAAGCCTGAGAGACTAGGAGACAGGAGAATTCCTCACGGTGTAGGTGGAGAAATCTGGTGGAATCCATGCTTTTTTGGCCTAGTGATCTAGTGGAGATCATGGTAAAGCTGGTTATTACATGTTCATTGTGTTGACCTAGTGATCCAGGATGGATTACGGTAAAGCTTGGTTTCTATTGATGAGGGTGA